>DWOQ01000794.1:0-10326 GCA_018251115.1 Codatractus alcaeus
GACAATGCCGTTTAATGCATCTACTAATTTCTTTAGCATTTGTTCTCCATGTTTCTTCTTATCTGATGTAATTCTAAAGGTTGGATGTGTGACCAACATGTCAATGTCCCCACTTTCTAAGTTACCACGCCTGGAACATACGTAAGGATATATATAGATATATATCATGCAATTGTAGAGCCTAAAAAACTTTTACTAAAAAAACAATATTAAAAACAAATTCCACACTTAAAATGGCTGCGTAAACAAACGTTTCGTAGAAGGATCAGAACACAAGGTGCTCAGAAAATACCCAAGCTGTTGACGCATTGTTTGACGAGATATAATATTTGGCTGGTATCAATTCCCATTCCGCCATTTGATTCCCAAAACATTGATTAACTAGGAACTAAAAACGAATTTGTGAGGTAGACAGAATTCGTAATAAAAACAGGTCTATTAAGTAAATTGAAAAAAAAAGTTAGAATGTTTCAAGTGGTCTAACCTGAAGCTCCCACAAATTGTAATGTCAAAATCAGCATCCAAATCAAAGATAATCCTCCTTATTATAATTTCTATTTCTTCGATTTCAGCGCGGGGTATTTTCTTTTCAAAATCTTCAAAGTACCTGTAAATAGCATATAAAAATGTGAGTTTTATTTTAAATAAGTGTATGTTTCTATTTTTGATTTAATTAATTTTGCCTACACTTACTTTAGCCCTATAAGTTGATGATGATTCAATTTATCTTTGTTATTTTTTAAATCTTCTATTGTTTTTATACCATTCCTAACCAAATCTGCTGCTTTCACGGGTCCGATTCCGGAGACTCGTGTCAATACCTGTATGGCCTGTGCATTTTCATCATTATGAATGTTTTCTAGTTTTTTGAGTTTACCTGTTTGTAGAAATTCATCAATTTTTTTTGCTATTTTTGGACCTATGCCATTTAATTTTTTAGCCTCATCACCGGACTTAATTCTTTTGTTATTATTCCTTAAAACACTTGCCGCCTTTTTATAAGCATTATACTTATGTATATTGCGATTCACGTTTTTCTCATATTCTGCTAATTCGATTAAAAATTCACAAAAATCGGCATTCATGTTATCTATTAATAACACGAAAAATTATTTGTTATTGGTTTTCAATGATGACGATTTAATAACCTGTAAGTGCAAATAATAAATACACTTTAACCGAGTAATAAAAAATCTTATATCTATAAGATCTATACATGCAAAATGAAATTAATAGTCTTTCTATATTATGGTTCATAGCGATATAAGCACTTGGTAAGTATGAACGTGGGTAAACTCTGTCGCTATGTATTTTCGCAATGAGGCTGCATGCAAAATGTTAATTTAAAATTAATTAAATATTGTTTTTTAGTTTGTTTGTCTATCGGCCCAAGCTAATCTTATAAAGGTTAACTGAATACTTTTATTAAAAAATTTTGTCAAGGACACTTGGGCTATTTTGATTCATAAAATCTTGTTTTTATATGTCATAATATTTTGTTAAAACATTAACACATATGCCAAATATGGCTTTCTATGTGAGTTTCTAAGGCGAATTCATGGAAAAAATTAAGATACCGTTAAAAATTGGCGGGAAAATTCTCGTATGTTGGTAGCAAAAATAGCTGTACAATCTCGATTGTCATTGGTCACATTTTGGATCAAGGGAAAATGACAACAATGACATTTTGGTCTATATTCCTACGGCGTAAAATGTCAGGTTTTAAGAATTTTATTTCGAGGTTGTTTATTATAATTTTATTATTTTTAGCTATGTTTACGTGAAGACCAATCAATAAGGGGTGTATTTAGTGCAATATTTATCGTGATATGTTTTAAAGTGTGTGGGTTACCTGTATGTGATTAATAACAATGGATATGATAACTGACAAATTGTTTCAATATTTTGGACACCGCAAGTTCAAAAGCGAACTTCAGGAACGGGCCATACGAGCTATCGCAAGAGGTAAGCACAGTTATAATTGTATGCTTAATACATAAGCTCAGAGAAATAAATGGGAGATAGTATCTTCTATAAATATTTCTCACCTGTTTGAGCTGCTAAAGGCGACCATAATAACAGTGCTGCCACAATTACGATCGAATTCAAATTTGGGCGGCAATACGATTCCTCTATCATAAGTAAATATTTATTGATTAAGTAAATGTTTAGATCGATTACTTACTTACTGATTGCCGTACTTTAATATTAGTTAGGTACTGATGACTCAGATTTTAATTTTTAAAGCCTTGATATTCTTTATTAGAAGTCAGATGTTAATTTCAGAACAAATGGTGTTACAAAATTTGTGACTTATTTTCCCTCTTAACACTATTACGCAAATTAACTGAAGCATAATAATTATGTAGTTGTAGAATATTCCTCCATTCATTGTATTGTTATATTTCTTATTTTCAGGAGTTCATGATGTTTATGTATCAATGCCCACTGGTTCTGGGAAATCACTATGTTTCCAATTACCAGCAATGTTGCAAGATCATAAGGTTGCTATTGTATTTTCTCCCCTACTGGCTCTTATAAAAGATCAAATAGATCATTTGACCAAGCACAAGATTCCTGCTGAATCAATTAACTCTAAGATGACCACGAAAGATCGTGAGAGAGTTCTGAATGACCTGCATGCTATGAAACCAAACACAAGATTTTTGTATGTGACTCCAGAACAAGCTGCTACTACAACTTTCAGGTCACTTTTAGAACACCTTGTTAAATACAAGAAGGTGTCATATATAGTTGTTGATGAAGCTCACTGTGTGAGCGAATGGGGTCATGACTTCCGTCCTGATTATTTAAAGTTGGGTGACCTCAGGGAGAAATTCAAGAGTATACCATGGGTGGCGCTTACTGCAACTGCGAGTTCTGAAGTAGCGAAGGATATACTCTCCAATCTGAAGTTACTCCAGCCAGTTGCACAATATAAAACACCTAGTTTTAGAAAGAATTTATTTTATGATGTTGTTTATCAGAACTGTATACAGGATGAAATTGGTGACTTACTAGAGTTTTTAAAAAAAAGTTTGAAAGAAGATGAAAATGTCAAACCAGTAAGTAGTAAAAGTCTATAAATTGTTCATCAAAAATGTGTACTTAAAATACTTATCTCAAATTCAATCTTTCAGAAAGACAAAAATGCTGCAATAGTTTACTGCAGGACTAGAGAACAAACTGAAGACCTTGCCAACATGTTAACCAAGAGAGGATTAAAGTCATTAGCATATCATGGAGGTATATAGATATAGTTTAAGGGTATTTTCACATAAATTATCATTCCATTGTATCTTAAGTGAGTTCAAATGACAGTCTGTAATTTATAAATAATAATGCAGGATTTTAGTTAGATCCATGTATATTCCAGTACCTTGTGTACATCTTAACTGATTACCAACATTAAGCAACATTGGGCAGTCCACAGTTGGATAGGTGACACTTGTAGCAAAATTTAAAGGACACTTCCATGTTTTGTTATGTAACTGGTTAATCACGATACTTGAAACTGTTCCGAGGCCATGATACATATAACTGGGTTGAAATATTGAATGTATTGTAACTAATCCATTACATAACAAATTGTATAAATTCTGTCATAATATTTGTTTAAAGTCATATGACACTCCCATGCTTCAGGGGACATGTTAAGCTGCTGATCTCAGTTGTTATGCTTGGATAGCTGTCATGACCCCTAGTCGTAGACATTATGGACATCAATGTTTACTTATATACTTAATGTTTGTAGGTTTAAAGTCCTCTGAGCGCATATCAGTACAGGAACAGTGGTCGAATGGCGAATGTCCTTGTGTGTGTGCGACCGTGTCGTTCGGTATGGGCGTAGACAAAGCCAGCGTACGCGCTGTAGCGCATTGGGGTCTTCCACAGAATGTTGCTGCTTATTATCAGGTTACTATGAAGATTTTTTTATTTTTATTAGCATAAAATAATAATCATTTCGCATGTTCATGATTCAGAGGGCACGTTATGCGGTCGGTTCCGGTTTTTATCCTGGGAAAGCTGTCGTTGAGCTATTTTGGGGGCCTTATGAGCGGTTTGAAAAGATCTGACGCGGGGTGGCCACTAACCATTCTGCATTGGAGCAGTTGTAGAGGAGACTCGTAGCCAGCAGTAGCACATAGAAAGGGTTGCAGGCAATAAAATAATAATTGTATTTATTATTGCACTCAATAGTAAAATTATTACTAAAAAATGTATAAAATAACCATTTTTGTTATCATAATGCTTACACATTGTTGTGTAAAGTAGTGAATATACCGATTGGAGATAAGGTGGAAATGTGTCAATTTTAGCAATTACTGGTACAGTACATTTGTGTATTAATAAATCAAATGTTATGTTTGTTATAATTTATATTCGTAAATCATTGTTTATGACATTTTGTTGATTTTCAGTTCTTAACAGTGTTCAGTCTTACTGGTATTTCTCCTCAAATGTGCGATTCTTAATTATTATTTTTTTTACTTTGAATCATGTCATATATAATAAATACTTAACAGGAATCGGGTAGAGCGGGACGAGACGGCAAGCCGGCCTTCTGCCGTATCTATTATTGCCGCAGTGAGCGCAACGCTGTCGACTTTTTGCTGAAGGGAGAACTGGCGCGCGCTAAAACGCCCGAGCAGAAGCAACGGTGCAAGAACTCGTACAAGAGCTTCGAGATTATGGTCAAATACTGCGAGGACGTCAAGTAAATAATTTTATGGATATATTACAATTTAAGTATATGGGTTTATATAAGAATTTATATACAAAAAAAAAGTTCTCAAAGGTGTGTAAATTCTGCCAATCTGCACTTACCCAGCGTGGTGGACTATAGCTTAAATCCTTTTCATTCTGAGAGGAGACTTCAGCAGTGGGACGAAAATGGTTGATGATGATATAACAATTTAAAGATTTGAGATTTGAAGATTTAAAGATTTTTATTCAACAGAGGCGCATTAAACAACATTAAATTAATATATGTAAAACCTATGAACATTGCCAAAGTTTTTGTGTGCCTATAACATTAACAACACAGGCAATCCTAGTGTAGGGTGGTATAAGTATAGAAAGTACGCTTATTCATTACAAAAAATGTAATCGTAGATTAGTATATACTTGATTATGAATAATCTTTGCCTGTAATTATGTACCGTAAGATTTCACTGTGATGTGATGCATCCCATCCACAAATTATAATATAATAATACTTTTTATAATTTCATATTTCAATAAACACAATCCATAAACATGTATACATGTGACGCTTCCTTATAATGAATAACGTATAATTCGTATGAGACAGATGTCGTCACAAAACGTTCGCGGACTACTTCGGCGAGGAGTCGCCGCGGTGCGCTGCGCGGTGCGACGCGTGCACGGACGAGCGCGCCGTGCGCCGCGCGCTCGAGCAGCACCTGCGCCGCGCCATGAGCGCGCGGCTCGAGCGCGCCGGCTTCGTCGCGCACGAGGACGCCTCCGACCTGTACGGCCACGGCCGCGTCGGACAGAAGAGGTATACTAGTACTCTGTTCCCTAGTCACTTTTTTATTTAACAGATTCAATGCGGCGTGACATGCTGAAACGGACACTAGGAATGATCTGCGTGACAAATGAAGACACTTTTGGTCCCAGAACACCTTCGATAAACATCAATTTATTCGACTTTGAAATCTATGCATTAAACCATTGGATCCATATTTTAATATTACTGGTTAATATTAAATAAAGGATTAGATATATATTGGATCCTTATTTTGATATTGTTGGTGGCTGTGTTTAATGAATAACTTACAATTTACCAATTCGATTTTAAAGGGAAGCAGAATCTTACTATGGAGATAATAGTGACGGGTCAGATGGCGAGGACAGTCGACGCCGTGTAGCAGAAGAGACCAAATCGCTAATCATGAAGGAGTTTGCTAATAGAAAGAAAAGTATAGAGAAGGATAGAAAACAAAATGATGATAGTGTATCTGCCAAATACTCTAAATGCAAAGCCGCTGAAAGCACAGGAACTAAGGTACTTTACCTATGGATCTTGTAACCAGGATTATTAGATGATATTGTTGCTTCAATCCAAATTATTAAGTTATTTTCCTTTATAAATAAACTATTACATAAGCTTTATGAGAAATTAAGTAATTATATAATAAAGTAATTATTGCATACTTTGAAATTAATGATTTATCATCGGCAGGTAAATGGACTAACTGTAGCTAGCCGGGAAAGTTACATGTCATTACTTATGGATGCTTTAAAAAATAATTTGGAAAGTATGAAGGGTTTGGAAGCTACTGATAAGCCTTTGTCTCATCATGATCTTGAACAATGCGCCAGAGATTTAGAATATGAAGCATTTTCAAATAGCACCGTAATCAGTTTATACAGGCGCGCAATGACCAAATTGGTAAGTTTTATTACATCAAGATATAGTATTTTATGAATACAAAATATTATAAAATCCTTACAAAAAGTAAAAAAGTAAAAGTGTAAATTACATTTTTTTACAGATAACATCCATTAAGGCATGCAAGGATCATTTATACCCTCAACTTAAGTCATTTGAGCCTCAAAAACAAAATACTCTTACAGAATTTGTTAAAGAATTCGAACGTAAAAAACAAGATAATCGTTCTTACCATGGTTTCGTAACTGCCTCACAATTGGAGAAAGGCGAGTATTGTTCAACACAATTTTGTAGAAAATTTCAATAATCGTTAAGGTTAACCAAAACAAATTGGCTAATTGTAATTAATCTTGTTATAGGAAATATCGAAGAAAATGATTCAAGACCATTATCAAAGGCAGATAAAGAAGCGAAAAGAAAAGCTAATTCTTTTAAAAAAGATTCACTTACACAAACTAAGCTGCAGAACTTTTTTACTTCAAAAGAATCCAATGATCCTTCAATTTCTGATATAGATGACCAAAGTGACGACGACGTAGGTCTTGTAATAGATGAAAATGTGGATTTTAATAATGATACTACAATCAAAATAGAAGAGATGAGTAATAGTGATGACACAACATTAAAAATAGCAGAGTTGGATGAATCTCAGAATGACTTAAATGAATCCAAGAATGGAAAAACCTTTGTAATCAATATCACATTACAAGGAGTGCCTAGTCATGAAATGTCCACTTCCAAAAATGATGATAAAAAATCAATACAAACTGTAGTTAACCAAGAAGACCTTAAGTCGCCTGAAAAAGTTAAACCTACTGCTAAAAGAAAAATAAAGGCTCTTTTTGGGGAGTCATCGGATAGCGAAACAGATTCCAAAGCTCCTAAAAAACCTAAATCATCGAAACACAAGCACAAACATCACAAACCGGAAAAAATAAAAAAAGAAAAAGTAAAACTGAATAGAGAAAGAGAAAAAGCTGACTGTAAAAAGACTACAGCGACAATTTCAGACAGTGATCCTGAAAAAGAGCTACATGCCAAAACACATTCTCATAGTAAAATAGTTATGGAGAATATCACTGACTCACCGAAGTTATATATTGATGTAGAAAATTACACGGAGTCAAATGATACAAGTGCAGAGGGTGTAGATTATGTTGAAAAACACCAGAGTGATAAAAGTGAAACAACATCACATATGAACAACAATGACCCCAATGATAAAAATCTGGACAAAGCATACAAATTAAGTTTGGAAGCTGATAAAGTGTTACAACAACTAAAACAATTTTCAGAGTTACCACCTGAGCCTGTTAATACTGATGTAGAACCCACATCAAATATAAATACTGAGCCTGTCGAAATTTCAAAACAATCTCCTATCCTCCTAAGTCATTCTGAGGAAACTAAGAACGTCCATAAAGTTCATCATAAAGAAAAAATAAAAGAAAAGCATAATGATATAACACAGAAACATAAACATCATAGTCACAGATCAAAAGATAAATCATCAACAGAGAAATTAAAGGATGTACTTGCAGCAGATACATCAAAGCACAAATCACCTACAAAAGAATTAAAACAAAAATCTCCAACTGACAAAGTAAAACATAAGTCCCCATCAGACAAATTGGTACAAAAGTCACCTCCAGACAAATTAAAACAAAAATTGCCCACAGAAAAAGTGAAACAAAAGTCTTCAACAGAAATAACAAAACAAAAAAAAGAAGTTAAATGTAAAGAAGCACAGGCTGAAAAAGTAGATGTAGCAGGACTTGTTGTCAAGTTGTTAATGCCTTATTATAAGAAAAAGAAAATTAGTAGCAGAGATCTATTTAAAATCACTGCCAGACATATTGTTCATCAGCTGTTAGCCATTCAAGTTACTGGTAAGTACAGGAAATACTAAAATATATGTAACTATTATATTTATACAGTTTTTTGTTCTTTAACAGTAATAAGTTATTTTTTTTTAATTTCAGAGGAGTCTGCAATTAACCTGTTACTAAAGAAAACTTTCAGCAAAGAGGTTATAATCAAAACGGAGAGTGATTTAACACAGAAGTTAAATTTAAGCAATGAAATGTAATTTAATACAATAACATGTATTTATTTATTAAATAATAATTAATAATATTCTTGTATTCTGGTTAACAATAAAAGTTTTATTTTTACACAAGGTGTTTTAACTGAATAAATCAAATTGTTTCTCTAGTTTACATTCAATTAGTTATAGGTTGATAAACTTGACTTTTGTTGGGCATCACACTAAATTCAGTATGTCTGAGGCTTTAAAATTGCAGTCAACATTTTCTTGCCTTCCACAGTAACAGACCAAATATTTGGTAATGGTTTGGGTGTTTTGGTACACCAAATTTAAATTTGAAAAATATATAAATACTTTTGTTTTTATCAATAGTTTATAGTATTGAAATGTTTTCTTAAAATTCGGTAGAACTTATTAACGGCTGTTTTAAGATTTTATAAATATCATCTATATGATAGTTGGTTTTAACCTAACTAGAAAGAAATCCTTTAATTAAGTACGGGTTGCTTAGTAGGACATAGCTGAATGGTCAACGATAGGTTATATTACGGGCAGAGACTAATTGATTGGAGTCGACCAATTTTGTAGGCTTTCCCCAGTTGTGGGGAGGATCCATGGCCAGCAGTGACACACAAAAAAGGTTACAGGCAGGCAAGGTTATAAAAAGGTTTTTGTCGATCAACAATTGTTAATTTATTTATTAAAACCATACACATGATCGGAAAATAGAAATCTAAAATACATCAAGTCTTAGCGACTCAAAATAGAATAAATCTATAATTTGCTTAAAATTAATATATTATCTTATGTTACATAAATTATAGAATGTGTAATGTGTGTTTAAAATACGCATAAGAATAGTTGTAAATTCTAGTTCTAAAATATGTGCTTCAGAGATTGCTTGAACGCACTGCGTGCGCAAACAATTTCAACGACGCCAATACTGCCGTTTGTAAATATAATCTAATAAATGCATTATTTGTACATTCCACTTTACAACATTTTTGGGTATATTTTTGATATTATACTCAGTAACTAGGTTGGTAACCAATCCGCATTGGACCAGCGTGGTGGAGTACGCTTCAGGCCTCTCCAGTTGTGGGGACAGACCCGTGGCCAGCAGTTGCACATAACGTAATACCCGTGACGTGTAGAATAAGCGGACTCATACACCATTATTAATCATCTCGTAAATTTTATCCAACAAATAAACGATTAATTGATCAGATCTTGATCAAATACAAAAACGAGTTGCAGGCAAGTAAGTTGGTAGGTAGGTACTGTCAGGTTTATAATTGCTAAAGATGGACGGGTCCTCTGAAGTTAACATCTCAATACCGCATAATATTGTGAAACGGAAGCTTTCATCGAAGGAAGCTACCTCATCAACATTCCCAATAAAATACAGAACGTAACAATGAGTGTAGAATCCAACCTCATTAACATTTTTTAAAAGTGGAATGTAGAAAAACAGTATTCGTCTTTAGCTGTAATTCCCACGTAGTATATACCACATCTCGTCTAGATACGCAGCGCTCGCTTCCGCGTCTCGGCGGAGTGCGGCGGGCGCGGGCGCTTGCGGGGCGCGCGGGGCGTCTCGGGCTCGGGCGGCGCGGATGACGTCACCAGGTTGCGAGCGTTCCCGAACGATGGCTCCAGGCCGATCGTCGCCTGGAACTGCTGCACCCGCTCCACTAGCTCCTCGTCGTTCTCTATCAATTCCTCGATCTATTGACAAACGGATGAATTCATTCAAATAATTATAATTATGCAGCAAGCTGACTAATTAACGGACACCAAAATTACAATTTTCAAATGGACTAGAGGT
Organism: Codatractus alcaeus; assembly: GCA_018251115.1. Classification (NCBI taxonomy): domain Eukaryota; kingdom Metazoa; phylum Arthropoda; class Insecta; order Lepidoptera; family Hesperiidae; genus Codatractus; species Codatractus alcaeus. The sequence goes on from DWOQ01000794.1 coordinate 10,294, forward strand.
AATGGAAAATTATACAAAATATACCAGAACAGC
>DWOQ01000795.1:0-10366 GCA_018251115.1 Codatractus alcaeus
GTTGCCGGCTGTCAGATGGAGTACAAGAATGGGCCAGTGGTTGTTATTGACAAGTGAGTGTGTTATATTTGAAATGCACATTTCGTTGTTTCAAATTATGGAATTTTAGTTATAGTTGAAATTGTACAATATTACATTTTAATTATTACATGCTAATTGCTTTTGTCCTAATTGCTTATGTTAAAATGATTAGTAAGTTTTTGTATAATGTTGAGTTGAAATTAATATTGCAAATTATTATCTTTTAATTAGAATTGGGGATCTTCTGAATTACTTATGTCAAACATGCTTTATAAGAACAAGTCCCTAAACTCTAAGTCGTTCAAGTTGGATTTGTTTAGAACTCTAGAGGGTTAGACAGAAATGGGTTTATCATTTTAAGCCTGAGGTTATAAGGACCAAATATTTAAGACCTTCTAATAAATAAATAAAACTGTGGATGTAATGATAAAAATCACATACAGCTGCTACTACAGTCTACTAAAGTATCGCCTTAGTGGTCTGTATATCAAGACACTACATATATTTTTATATGGTATGTAACTATGTACGTATATCAGATATGGCGGCTGGCGGGCGTTAAGTTTCTGCACGCTGGCGGCCGCGTGTGGCGGCGCTCGTAACCCGGACGTCAGCGAACCGGGCGCGGAGTTCAGCCCGCGCTGCGTATCCGCCGATCTCTACTGTAGCAGCGCTCTTGCCGCGCACGCTCGCTGCGCCGCGCCCGCGTCTGCGTCAGCGTCCGCCTCCGCTTCCGCACCCGCGCCCGCCGTGGCCCACTCGCCCGCGGCGCTGCTGGCCAGCTACTGCGCGCTCGCGGCCTACGGCCCGCAGTTGCACGCTAGGTGTAACAGCTGAAGCGCGACAGGTATACGCTGCTTGTAATTCTTTTATGTAATTCTTGTATGTAATTCAACGCACATGTAACCGAACACAAAAGAAATATAATCGAACGCAGAAGAATAGTAAGAGAGAGAAGACTGTTACTGTAAAAGCATTTTTAAGTGTGATTGTTAGAATGAAAGGGAAGACTGATAAAGAGGGATGGAAGATAGTGTATGAATGAATATAAGACCTTGAGACGTTGAGCTATTTTGAGTTGTATTGTAAAATGTTCAATATATAAGATTGCTGTAATTTTCCTTTCTGTCGCGAAAACGCGAAATTGTTCGTCGTATACTTCTTAAACATATAAGTTTATGAAACGAAATTTATAACAATTACTAAATGAAGAGATTTTTAAAAAGATTCTGTGTTCAGTACATACATTATATTCAATTTCTATTTCTCAAATGAAATGTACAAAGAACGTTGTCAGAAATAAAATAATATATGCTTTATTACATTTACATATATTAAATCTGTAGAAATCTAGTTTTGATCATGTATTTTTTTTAAAGGTAAAATGTACAAGTATTATTATTATTTTTACAGGTCAACAAGTCCAAGCCACGGCAGCTGGAGCCTCGGTATTTTTATAGGTGTACACAATATATATGTAAAAAGTGAATACTCAGTGCGTTGTGTGGTCCCCAGCACATTTCTACTGTGACTCACGACCGACCCACTTTGTACGTAGCTAACGTACGCGTTTGTACGTGCGCGTATACATTTAAATGTAAAATTCATCTTCATTTGCAACCGACCAATCACAAATGATTATTTTAAACACACAATTTAGCATTTGTTTTATAAGTTATCTTTTTGTCTGTACAGACAGCTCAAAATGTTAATAACCAACAATAGAGTAGCGAATATCAATAGTCGATATAAGGCTTCGTCTCTTATGAAATACGATGTGGTTGTGTGCATTATGAATATATAAATAAATATGAGACTTGATACGTTTTTCTAGTATTTTTTTGGACAATAGTCGGCCAGTGTTCGTGTTTCGTTTAGAATTGTTTCTATAGGTGATACTGCTATGATACTTGCTTATAAATATTTAATTGTACCGTTCTATCTTATGCCATGATCATTAACTATTCACTTGAATAGGATATATTATGAATGTTTGTGTGTGTTGTCCTTTTTGTGCTGCAAAAGTCAATGAGCATAACACATTTGTGTGTTTTACAGATATTTTTTTGCGCAGATAAGAAAATTATTGACATCGATTGTGTTAGCGCAAAGTAGACGAGACGTGTTATTCGGAAGACGGTCGAAGTGTTACTGTTTGAAAAAAATCCATTTTGCAAAGTTATGCACACACAGCTTTCATTCATGAGTTCCCCAATACATGCTATATATTTCGGCAAGAGTTTATAATATTTAGTTTCTTAAAATCAGAACCAGATACAATTCGTGACGTCATACGTATATGTATAAGTATTATTTATACACGTTATTTATTTTTCCCTAAACCGCATTCCACTTACCGATGATAACGACTGTGGCGTATTGTTGCGTTTATTTAATATAGAGTCGAGACGAAATATATGGATGTGTATTGTGTATCTAGATCTTTAGTTGATATGATTTTTTTGTATTAAGAATTAACGAATCTTTTTTTTATAGAATGTTTTACAGGAGGACGAAGTACAATGTTTTTAATTGCATTTTTATTACATAAGCAACAATTATAAGTTATCTTTGATATTTAAATTATATACATAATTAATTTAAGCAAGTAATCATATGCGAGTGTATCCCTTATTGAAATAGATGTTTTTTATTGATCTAGAATTGTTAAACTCATATTTCGTCAAAACACGACGACAGTGACGAATGTATCCGGTCGTGCGTTCCACTTGACAGTAGCAACGGACGTGTCTTTAACCGTGAGTTTTATATTGTTCTACGAGTTTACCAGTGTTGCCTCTTTATTCAAGTAGAACATAATACCTCAGTCGGGTATCCGCGATGCTATAATCATTAAAAAAAATATTTTAGCGTTTTTATCGTCATATGGAACGCGTTCGTCATAGTCGAATGAGATCAAAACGGCTAATCTCCAAAATTCGCGTAAGGCGCTTGTGATATGTCGTAGTCGTCTCATTTAGGGTCACGACGACGTCGTATTCGTCGTCATACGACCACGTGGTCGTTGTATTGTGACGGGATACGAGTTTATCGGTATAGATTCTATAGGTTCAGTGCAATAGTTCTATCTTTATACATATTATATTTTACGCGTACGTAAGTTGAAAGCTGAAGAGTGTATTTTAGTACTACGTAGGCATCTAATCGTCGTTTGATGTTTAATTGTAAACAAAAAATATACAAACGGTATAATGTGTATGACGTATTTATAATTCCTATTAAATCAAGTTTATGGTCCAGTATTTTTTATTATAAACTAGTGTTGTAATAATGATATAAATGTAAAGACTGCTTTTTAGTGGTTTGTCAATTAAGATGATGGATTTTGTTTGGTATCAATGGTTGGTTCTGCTTGAAGTAACTGGATGATATATAATAACTCGTTAGTACCATATGATAATATAGTATTCTAATAGTGTATCTATAGTTGGTATCCATAGAGATTACAAAAACACCCAGACCTATTTGTTTTGTCATTTTTGTAACGTTTCGATTATATGTAAGTTATGTAATGAAAAATGAAATAGCAAGGTTGCAAGAGACTTATTTAATTGTTTTTTAATTTAATTTGTTTTTTGTCTTTTAAATAATTAAATGTAAAAGTTATAAAGCGCTTTAAGCAACCGATGCATGACGTTTTTTAAACTATTTATAGTGACAATATCTTCATTATTTATAGTGACAATATCTTCATTAAGTTTGTATTTTTTTGATGTTTTTGCGCCTTATGTTTCTCTTTACCCGAACACTTTGAAACTAAACAGTAGAGGAAGAGCTCTGTTTTCAGTAGTCTGTTCTTACGAACGTCCGTGCGTACGTACGTTCGTGCGTACGTACGTTCATGCGTACGTACGTCGTATATGTTCTTACTTACGTATGTTTAACCGTAGCGCCTGAACTATTCACTCGATTTCATTAATGAAGGTGTTCATGGATTCATTAATTATTATAGTCCCAGACCATGGTAATTTTTTTGTTATTGTATCGTTTTTTTATTCCGGTTACAGTTAACATGTTTACAAGCTTTTTATCTTGTTTATTTGTTGTTTACTTTATTGTCAGGTAAACACTTGATTTATTAGACAGTATACTTTAAGTAGAACCAAACCACTGACGACACCCTCGCGAAGTGTTCGTAATATGTAAAGAATTTGTTTATGCAGCTATATTAAAGGGATGGGGTAATTGTTATTGTTGAGTTACTTTTGATATTTTGATTGGAAAACGATGCAACTATGAACGATAGGATTAAAAAAGGACTACTATTCGATGTTTACTTCTCTGTATGCAAGTTGTCTTATTTAAAAAATGAACAAAATTAAGAAATGAACATCTTATGATTTTGTATGTCGATTTCGATAAAATAATCGCTTAATATTATTTTAAGCTTAGTATTTTTAAGTATCTATGTATACTTTTTAATTCAACCAGTGAATTTTGCTTGAATGCGTTTTGTGTGCACAAACATACAGACAATAACGTAAAATAAATGTTTCTTACGCTCCGTTATCCATTTCGACGCCTTCCAAATTTTTTTTGTAAAAATATTTAATGTACAACATCGAAATTTAATGTACAGATACGGAAAGTACGATTTTGTTATATGTATAGGAAGGTCATACAAATGCAAATTTCAATATAAATTTCCGTCTGGTCGAGAGTCGAAATTGGTACTTTCTGTGAGTGATACTACAGAGATCTTAATGACGTTAACATAATGTTCTTAAATAACCTACACTCATAGACCCACTAAGATTTTATATATCTTAAGCTTTAGTCCAGACCCCAACTTGAAATCGGCATTTCTCATATCTGGCGTACCGAGAATCGAATTGTGAATCTTCTGCGTGAATAAGTGATAGGGATTCCAACTAATATCAAAAGTAACTCTTAGAAAGGTACAGTGTCAAATATATTATTAATAAATATTTATAATAAAATAACAATAACAGTAAAAAAAAAAAACAGTTTGATGATTTCTCTCTTTAAGTAAAAAGTATTAAAAGTTTTTTTTACGCTACTAATTAAATAATTGAAATCCAACAGTAATATGAAAATATTCTGTGAGTTGTATTCTATTAGTTTCGATTTACATCCGAATGTATGATAGTAAAAATAACATCAAAATGAGTAGAAACAAAATAAGAATTTGTCTGTCGTTTTGCCTGCCATTAATGCCCGTACAAATTGCTTACGCACACAATTACATTATCATATACGTACACGTGTACGCTTACACGGCAACGTTACGTGACTGTCTCGAACACGTCATCTTTCGGGAAACCGTCTCTGAGACATTTGAAATCTCTTGCTTTTAATATCTTTTAATGCTTTTAATATCTTTTATATATAAATTTATATCTTTTATGTGTAACATATATCTTTTTTACATAAAAACGTTTATTAGACCGTTCAAAATTTACCAATTATGTTTAAAATATTATATTGATTTTTAGAGTACCTCCTTTCATACTGATTTCTTTTGTTTCACTCATATAAGGGATGAATTTTCAAAAATCATTTTATCGTACTATACGAATTATAATATATGATATAAAATTTATTTCTTCTAGGCATAGTATAGCTATGCGTTGTCTGTTAGTAAGTTTTATTATATATATTTGACACTGTACACATTGTATATATATATGTTATGAATTGTCCAAAATGCACAAAGGTACGTGTCGTGTACTTTCTTTCATATCACGATCATTTTGCAATGTAATGGTTAAATGATTAGGGTGGTGCCACACTGGGGATATAATATATAACATCACCGGCAAAGAATACTCTTATGACAATTTTTTTGGAGTACAACATTCTTATGGTACATTCAAATGATAATTGTTTCGGGAATTTTACACTTTTCTCCGCAATTTACAGAATTTAAAGTCCTATTGTTCGAATCGTTCTATTTATAGTTGGTGGAACTTGTCGTTATAATGTGACGATCAGAGACGTGATATGTTGTTCTATGAAACTTACCTCAGTGTGGCACTTATCATACATTTTATGAGTATTATATCTGTAGAAGGTAGGGCGGGCAATGTTTGTGCATTGGGAAGCTCTCATACGTGCCATTTTAGGCTTAGCTAAATATAATCGTGTAGTTAGTTTGAATTTTATCCCGTATACAGTATAGATGTTTTTCGCTTAGCCAATTCTGTTGACCTTGAGTCAATGTTCCCCGTAAGAAGTATGGGGGTGTCTACGTATTTGTGTTAGTTACTGTGAGTAGTTTATGTATGTTTATAATTTTTAACTCGTTCATACCGTTTAGGCGTCGTTAGTATTGATTGATTAAATATATTTTAAGTAGGCACTGACCCTGGATATTTGTGTTATGTAATTCGCATTTAACATCCATGTCTGTGCCTAGCTTTGTCTGGGTGGTTTATCTTTATCGTGGTGAGAAATTGATTTTCATCATTAGATGTTGGGTTTGGAATCTTGAATTATTTCTTATTCCAATTTATCTTACGTTCTGACATGGCCGTCTTGAATAAAGTCACAAAAGATCTTTCCTTAGGCGCCTGGTGATGGTTGAGTGATTCCTCTGCAGTGGTGGATCCAGATTTTTGTTTTGAGATTAGGTAAACACAACTCAGGTATATTGTGAAGGGAATTACTAAAACAGACTGACTGGTATTATTATATATCGGCAAATATTATTATATATATAGTTCAATACCGAATGGCAGCTAAATTGTCTGTATTTTCAATCGAAGTGACGATATTTATATTTTTACTTTAAATTGTAAGGTATGCTTAAAGATGTACGATATAGTACGACGATTTTGGCCTTTAGCCTCCTTTCCCCTCTCTGGATCCGCTACTGCTCTGGGGTTGCATATATATGCAAGGATGCATGGATATCCATGCGTCGGCGACCACTAGATAAGGATCAGTAAGGCTCATCTCTTCACGTATAAATGAAAGCTAATAAAATATGTCATACGCCTTCTTATATAATCAGGAAATATAGTATAGAGTATAATGTATTATAGTATTGTATTTTTTACGAATAAACAGACTAACGTATTATTCTAATCTGTTATTTAAATGTCATATGCCTTAGTTACGTTTTAGGTTTGCAATTTTGACAGATTTTATATATAAACATATTGAGTCAAATACAGATTCAGTCTCCACTCTATGTCAAACAGTACAAGGGAATGTTATATAGATATTCATGTTTATAAAAAATGGCAATTACAATTTCGCATACAAAGTAGTTCGGTTAAAATATACGGTGAGTTTTTCGGTATGTGAATTAATTTTGGCCACAACTTGCTTATATAGAATTATGTCATAGACTTTGAAAATTGTCTCTTTTTTATTTTAGAATTACAGTATTAGAGAGCGCTAATGATTTACGCAATGATTTTTAGCAAATACGTTGCGAACTAAAATAGCTTAACATTGTTCACTTGAGATGCCTTTCAAAAAGTCCCCAACAATAAAGAATGGATTTGTTTTATATCTTATTTGACTATGTGGCATCTCAACTCATAAGACTTATCGTTAATACGGTTCAATACGGCTTTATTATGATAATTTCAGCCAATCTAAGATCATCATGTTAAAGTTCGTTTCGTGTAGTGTTTATGGAAACTTTATTAATGTCAGCGTTCGATGAAGCACAAACATCCCCGCCTTAAACAGGTAACCAAAGATACGCGTCTATGTATAGTGAAATGTGTTTGCGGCCGGTAGAGAAGTAGGCAAAGTCGAGTGTCGAAGCTATATGGTATGTCTAGAGTAAGCTGTAATTATTGTAATTGTAATATGTGGACTGTGTCTGTTTTTCAAATGTAATAATTTGACCATTAATCTGTGTTAATTTTCTCAATTAAACTTTATCAACGATATTCTTTTACCCTAAATACTCTAAAATCATTTTTACTTTATATTTAATTAATGTTTAATTATAAATAAACGTTTTTACAAGAAAAAATAATAGACCGAAGTATTTTTTAATATGTAAGCAATTTGTGGTCACTTTTCAAGGTGACCACAAACGCCTTAAGTATAATCTTTAGAATATCGTTTTTCACAAACTACACCTTTTATTGAAATAAATGTAAAAAGTGCAAGACAGACCTGTTTTTGAATAAAAAAAATGTTAGAAAACAAACATATTATTCCTATGAACGTTTACACATATATAAAATTGTATGCATTTTAGATCTATGTGGCTCAATTTTCATACTTCCGATATTTTCTATACGTTGGCTCACGACTGTCATCGACCATTGTGTATATGTCGCGTATTTTAGTTAATTAATTTGCCCGTTGTGGTAAGTTTTAGACTACCATGGGGCATTGTATTGTAGTCATAAGATGTTCGGTTCGTTGGTCTACGATAGTCGTTGCCTATAAACAGCACACAACGTGTTGGGTCTAGTTAATTTTTAAAATTAGTGCATTTAATTTTAAAATAATTGTATTCGTTTAGATATTTTAAAAATTGACGCTAATTTAGTATTTATTGAACCTATCGTGGTCGTGGTCGTGGTGACCACGTTAAGCTTAATTAGACTCGCTATTACAAAAATATATTACCAAATTTAATTGTACGATGCATTTCATTAGGAGATGCTGTCATAGTATTCGGATATTTACTGTTAAATTAAAAGTTTGTGCCTCAGTATTTTTCCGGATAATTATTATAAATAAGCTTCAATAATATTGACCATACGTAGAGTAATTTGTATGAAATAGATTTTCTATGAATGATCCGTGTCCCTGTTTCCGTGTTTTTTTATTATCCGTGTATTTTGTAATTGAAAGAGTGTGCATGCGGTGTTGGCAATTGATTTTGCGTATCTTATTGTCACTGGTCTGCCAGTGTGAAAAATATGAAAATAAATATTTGGTAGCTTATTAAAATCTGTTGGATTTTATTAGTCACTAGATAGGAACGTTAATACGTCTTAATAGAATTTTTATATTAAAAAATGGAATTTCCAAGGCTTTGTTGAATTTAGAATTATTATACAACAACATATTACAGGTAATTATTTTTAGGTGTTCAATATTAGGTACCGAGGAAAGAAAACACTTTGAGACCTTCTGCCCTATTGATCTACAAGTGTCAGTGACCTTAACATTAGGCGCTAATGTTAACATCGCATGCATAACAATACCCGATTTTTAACATTACATGTTCAGTGTGGTGTATCAATACACAGTGTCTTAACTGTTTGAGAATGTCCTCTGTTTTTTATTGTAATTATAAATTAAATTTATAGGGTCATAAATTGCGTTACAACTTTTAGTCACGCTGTTAACAGGGTGTATATTGGTCTAATTTGATTATTTTCTCATTTGAAAGTAATTGCAATAGATACAGTAAGATGATAATAGCCAGTTATTCGTAGATAAAAAGATATAAAATAGGATTAAAGGTATATAAAAGCAAAAGAAAAGTCTATATGCCTGCCTGCAACTCTGTGCCACTGCTGGCCATGAGTCTCCACACAAACAAGGAAAGTCCAGAGCATACTCCACCAGGCTGCTCCAATGCGGATTAGTGGAGACGGTATATCTTTAATTAATTACAGTACTGTTCTGTGTCATGCGTACAATTTATTAAAGCACAAATTATAAACTCCTTGATACCTCTATGCAGAGAGTTCCGGGTTCGATCTCCGGCTAGTCGGACTTCTAAATGAATTTAGATTCCTGTTTTGGGTCCTGTTTGTCTGGGTGTCCGTCAGATAGTGTGAAGAGTGGGTCGTAGATTGCAGGCAGCCTTTAACGTTCTTTTGTAAGAAGTTTCTTACAACCAATGAACATTATATTTAGTAGTGGCTCAAAAGTTGTAATGTAACTTATATGTACCCAAATATACGTGTATTTACCGCCTATTAAGACCCAGTTGTGCCAATTTTGTAATATTTTCCAACCATATCGTCGCATTCCAAAACATTACATCTATCATCCTTTTCACAGTTTCCTTTCTGAACGTTTTAGTTTAAATTTGTTAATGTAATGTATTGTAATTACTACACACACTACTAAAATTTATTAATGTAATGTATTGTGTCTGTACAAGTGTTGTCATATTGGAAGACTTAGGATATAAATAAAAATAAAAATGAAATTAAAATGTTTCTCATTTGAGTTACTTTGTTTGTTATCGAAAAATGTGTATCAAAGGCTTCGCCAATAGCTAGCATCCTTTGATATGTGTGTTGGAGACAATTTTAAAAGCACCCAGACCCATAGCACAAATCTGTATTTAATTTACATTTCTACAGTAAATGGATAGATTTTCTATATTAAATATTCTTAAAGATAATATTTTATTAATCCTGGG
>DWOQ01000796.1:0-10365 GCA_018251115.1 Codatractus alcaeus
GAAATCGCGAAGATTCGAAGGACCTGGATGTGTGCGGGGAATTGGGCCGTGTCCTGAAACTTATATTATTCTAAGTATTAGTACCTATTGGATACGAATGAAATGCTATTGCTAATTCTATCTGGCCGTCAGACCGTCTATCCGTCTGCCCCAGGGGTGTATCTTATGAACCGTAACAGGTCCTCGAATTTTCAGAAAGAGTGTATACCGCTATAAGATAGGAGACGGCGTCGCTATGGCGTCGAATTTATCGAAGACCAGCTGCGGGATGATTTACGTGTGGCCAACAAGAGCATAAATTCGGGCGAAGACCGGGGTCCTTGAAGATATGTCAGAAGACCCCAACAGGGCAACAACCGTGCTTCATGGGGACGGCGTTACTTTGCGGTGCGGAATGAAGTCTGCTCCCGTATCGTCCATCATCGAGATTGTCTGGGAGGATGTCCTGTTGAGAGTCGTGGAGAGCTAGCTCTTCCATTCTGGGGTGCACGGTGCCCCAGCTATAGCATCTTGAGTTGCGACAGAGGATATCGTGGATATCCCCCTTGTCACCGGGAAAGAATTGGACTAAGTTTTGACCTGGTTGTGGACGAACAGAAAGGCGCCCATATAGCGCCTTTCTGTTCGCCTAGATCCAGGTCCGGATGGCGATCGGGCCGGGTCTTGAGAATCGCACTGAAAGCGCTGCGGGAGTTGTATTGGGAACTGCTCAACATGTGCTTGAGGTCTGGGCACTTCCCGAAGGACTGGGTAACCGACCGCCTGTGTCTGTTGCGTACCTCTGAAAATAGGGTTCCGCGCAGCAATTACGGCATATATTATTTACTAACATTGGAAAAATAATATATAAATTGTTAAAAAATTGTTTATAAACATACAGTAAACCTTTAATACATATAATCGTAATGTGGACAATTCTTAACTTAAACGAAAAGTTTCTAATAGATTCTATGGTGTATCTTAGTTTTATTGGTGTCCATATCTCTATAATATCTTTTTGTATGTAACTATTCTTACTTTTTTATATTCCTATGTTTATTTACGGAATCAATTAAATTGCCTTCATGTATTTAATTTCACAATCATGTCTATTTCCTTTAATATAAATAATATCTTAAATATATAATAATAATAAATAATCGACACAGTTTTGTTCCAACATTATAATGATTATAGTAAAAATAACTTACTAAAACGTAGTTAAACTGACGAAACTAAACGTAAACTAGCGTAAGTAACGTTTATCAACCTAACTCGTTCAAAATAACGCGATTTTAGGTGCTTGTGTGACGCCACAACCGACTCGGCACAGCACAACCTGACCGAATGCCCAAGGTGGACGAATCAGCACGCCTCGCTACTCGCAGTCGTTGGAGGTGACCTCTCGCTGCCCGCCGTAGTCAGATCTATTGTGGGCAGCAGAGAGTCATGGCAAGCAGTTTTCCTCTTCTGCGAGGACGTGATGTCGCAGAAGAGGGACGCCGGGCGGGTTTTGGAGGCATAGGAGTCGGTTGCGCGTCCAAGCAGAACGGCCACACGCAGACGCCGTGCGCAAAAGCGTCGCTTACCTCCATAACGGGACTAGCGGCGGTGGCCGGCCGAGCCTCAGTCAGCCTACCGCGGAAGAGTATGAAAGCGTACCCGCAGTCCCGACAATGGCGTCGAGACGGAATACCTTGGGGTTTTAGCCAATAAGAGTCCGGCATATCGGCATTGCCGCGGGGGCGACTGATAGGAACCCATGGGGGTTTTCCCACAAGTAAGAAAAGAAAAAGATTTAAAACATTTAAAACATCTTTCTAGTCGAGCAAAGAAGTCGATGTCAGGAAATGCCCCAAGAAGTAATATTGAGGGTAGAGAGGGTAAGTAATTTGAAGGATCTTGCACGAACAGTTTGAGAGGCACGGCTAGTAATTTGTGCTTCCGATATCTTCGATGGATATTTTGAGGCATGAAAAATATTGGTAATTTAGACCATTCTCTGGGCATCAGAGTAATTTTATAAATTGAAAGGTTTTATTGTTCTGGTAGTCCTACTACAAACACTATTAAGTTTATTAGTATCAGACAAGTACGAATTAGTACACTTCACCCACACGTGGGTAAAAAATATCTATAAGACACTCAGTGATTTAGGTTTTCCCTTAATGTTTCCTTCGCCAGTATTAAAACTCTTAATTGCTTGATTTGTGTGTAAATATATATATGTAACAGAAATGGTCATTCTAATTTTGTTTAGCTTAACGAAGTCTGATTATTTAAAATAAAACACATATATTAGGGATCGACGACAATACATCTATCATAAAAATTTAAATCCCTCCTCTTCAACCACAATATGAATAAAGATAGAATAAAGATTCAAGGCCGAAACATGCCCATCTCCATCTGAAATTTGGAATCCGTATTCCAGAACCCAGATGGTTCAGGAATACTACCTGTCCAAACCATAATAGTAAAGCATCTACTGATTACAGGCATTTAATAAATTCCTTAAGCCGAGACATCTCCATAATATATAAAACATAAATATAAAAAATTGGATCCAAATTTTTCCACGCTGATGGTGCAGGGGTACTGCCTGCTTAACCAATAAGTAACAAAATTCTATGAACGCTTGCAATTCGGCAACAGTTTTAAGAATCTTATCTCTCTGCTCCTTCTGATATAAATTATACAAAGTCAGCTGTACGTAACGTTACGCAATCCCTACAAAACGAGTTCCCCTCGATTTGACATTGGCATTGAGAGTTTCAAGGTCTTTAGGGAACAAGCTCGAACCCTCTTTCTCTACCCTTCTCTCAGTAAGCATCGTCAGCTTGTTGACGTGTTTCATTACGTTGTTGTACTGTTCACGAGACGTTTAAATTAGAGATGGTTCTAAAACCGATATGTCAGAGATTTTTTGTGTTTTTCGATAGGTATTCCGGAATCGACGATAAACGGATACATATCTAAAGAAATATTTAAGATCATACAATACACAACAATTTCCCCTATGAGGGGATACTATTTTCAAACGAGCTTTGTTGATCTAAAAGGATATTCTCAACGTCCTAACTTTAAAATCGGCCTTCACCAAATAAGTTAAGGATGTGTTTTGAATAATAGTCTTGAATAATAGACTTTCTATTGGAGGTATTGTTATAAAGTAAACATTATAAATTAATATGAAATTGTTTCTATTTCAATGTTTCCAATCTTTACTGGTCGTGTCAGTATCTCCGATACGATAAAGATTAATTACATAGGACAATTACGTAAGACACGGTGATTTCCTGCTGAATCACGACGTGCTACGACAAGGCCTCTGTTATGGAAGTCGTAAATGGGCGCGAGAACCTCTTCTAGGTTTCCTGCTTCGCCGGATCCGGATTTGGTGGTCCGAGCTTATCTATCTCCGCCTCTCCGCAACCTTCTTTTGCGACACTACTTTCTTCACAGAAGGACAGTCTGAGCTTCCATGACCTCTCGCTTTCCGCCATTACTATAACCAAAGCCACGAGCGAGAGGTCATCCCCCATTACAGCAACAAGTGCACGGCGCTGGCTCTCCACTAGAGTATGCCACGCCGTATACTCGTCGCAAACACAATGGCGGCACTGGGTAGTCGGCTGCCTCTGGACTTTTCGGCACAGGTACTTCCCGAAACACCCATGTGCGAAAAGCACCTGCACGAGCCGGAAGGTCAGTAACCCATGCCACCTGTCCATCCAGTCTTCCAGAACCGGACAGAAAGCCTCCACAGTCCAGATGCCGGCCGTAGGTTCGGCCAGCCTCTCCTCCCACTTTTGAATTGTAGAGCGTGGTACTTTCGTACTTCAATTTCCGTCCGTGTTGGGCGTTCCTTCCGGAGACGGAGGTCTGAGTGCCACTGATAAAGTGAAGCATGCGCCTTTAACTCCAAATCCCAGGGGGACCAAGCCAGTAAGCCTCAAAAGGTATGGTGCGATATCCCCGGATGACCCCGACAGCCGACCTCTAAGGTCTTCTCAGGAAGGCGACATTCGGTCTTGTCAGGGCCTTACTCCAGACGGGATCCCTATACAGGGCCATCGATCGCACCACCCCCATGTACAGGTGACAGCTGCTCGCATTGGGCCCTCCGAGGTTGGGCAGCAGCCGCCTGAGAAAGCCTGCTCTCCTTCGTTTGCGTTAAAGACTTTTCGGAGTCCTTATTTAAAATATGAGATAGAGCTAAGACAAAATGTTAGAAAGTCTGCCGTAATTGCAATAAGGCAGTCAGGAATTTGACATTAGTACATATTTTTTCTTTATAAATTGATTGGTTGGTCTCAGTGAAAGCTCAAAAATCAGAAACATGCAGTTTACAATGTTGAGATAAGAAATTGAGAGACAATATCAATGAATTGCTAGTCTGCTGATAGGCGAGAATGTTCTTTGGAGTCTACATTTATCTTAATTTGACGATTAAAATAATTTTAAGAATATGGAGAAAAGAATCCAATCTTTATGTAAACGCCTAATGCCCGTATATTGATTGACGTAAAATCAAATAACCTACTTGTTTAATTTCACCTTTACCTTAAAAAAAAGACTTCGAAGTCATGCCAATATAAACCCTAAAAAAATATTTTGCTTTATTGTACAGGTAAAAGACTCTCCGTGAAGAAACCTACACGTCTTTGAGTTATTTATAGTATTCCCAAAGGTGTACGTTGTAGCTTTCCGCATTTGAAATTGTACGCTTATATTAAATATATAAGACAAGAATGCTTTTACCTAATTCTACTATTCCGTGTTCGCTTGAACAATTGCCAAAATATCAATAGGTATTTTTACTATAAGTTATTTATAGCCATAGGGTTTGGATACAGTTTATATTTTTGATTTCTCTATTTTTCAGAATCATGGTATTGGGATTAATTAAATTTCTTTAAAATGGTTTTTAAAGCGTTTTTTTATTCAAGCGATGGGTCAATTTGCTATAACTAATACTTCGGATCGGAACATTAGCTCAATTGAAAATATCCGGCAAAAAAACAGCGGGTGCTTCTTGTTTCAGTGTTAGTTATTATTATACTTAAGATTTACTTAGCTATAATTCTACGATACTTACTATACTATCATACTAAGAAATAGTTCCAGGTTAAAATTTAGATTTACGTTACGCTTACGACGTAAATATTGTACTAGCATGAGAGTTGATTTTCAAGTTATGTACAAACCTAACTTAATGTATCAATAAGCCTCCGATTCTTGAATTTGCGAGATTTATTTGAATGGATTGGAAAACCACATCCCGTTTAGGAGAATGATAAAATCACAGAATGCTCCATGTCCCTCGCAGGGCCATAAGGTGCTTTATATGGAATAATGTTCTAGCTTTGTCCGCTTCACCAACCGCCGGGTGCGAAATGATCTAAAATACCTAGAAACTTTAGCTTTGAAATATTTACACAAGTTATGTCGCGCGATATTACGAGCGCTCAATGATGCTTTCCAATCCGTTCCTTTTACTAACCCCACTGTCTCCACATAAAAAATCGCAAACATCGCATCCAATTTCATTGACAGTGCACACTATAGTGAGTTCAAGCTACTACTAGCTACTGCTAGCTATTAGCGAGAATCTACGGATCGTTTCCATTAAGGATTCTTTAAGGATTATGTTTTAGCAATCTAATTATGTTTGTCTGTGTGTATGTGCCGTAGCACCTAAGCTACTCATTTAATTTTCATGAATGAGGTCAACATGCATTTTGCAACAGACAATTCGGTCGTTACTTACGTCATTTGTCAACTGATTTGGAAAAAATCTTTGTTGGAAGGAAAGTAATTCCGAATAATTTTAATTTCATTAACATAGGACCTTGGGTTTCAAAGAAAAAGCACGGAACTCCTCAAACAAGAATGGGAAATATATTGTGATTGATATATCTCTGGAGAAAGGAGTTGCGATTGGATTCAGGTGTTTGTACGATGTTTAGCGTAGTAATTTTTACTAATGCTCCTTAACTCAAAAATTGAATTCCACGCAGCGAAGCCGCGGCAATATCTAGTGGTACATCACGAAAATTGTCCGCACAAGTATTTTAACTCCATTATTATACAGCTTCCATAGCATCTTAATGTCATGATTAAACAATTCCAATCAAGTAAATCGTTGATTCTCTGAACGATTTGACAGACAACGTACTTTTTGCGACATTTCATGCACAAGATTGTGTTTAATATTTCCACTTTTCTTTAAGAGGGACAAGCCGACACTATTAACCACATACCGTCTATGCGGTCGCTGACAGGACCTGTCCTTCACGGTTTGTTTATAATAAGACTTCACTATGATAATATATAAAAGACGAAGTGATAGCCTAGTGGTTAAGAATTCGGCCCCTCTAATGAAGGGTCCGGAGTTCAAATCCCAGACACGCACTTCTGATTTTTCGAAATTATATGCCTATTAGAAATTAATTATCACTTGCTGGACGGTGAAGGAAAACATCGTCAGGAAACCTACACGCCTAACGGCCGGTCCACACGACGCTTTGCGCTGCGTTGCGTCGACGCAACGCAATAATTTTGACGCATACGCGGCCACACGGGTGCTGCGCAATTTGTGATTGTGGTACTACGTTGCGGTGTCATCGCAGCAGCGATGTCCAGTTTAAGAATCGATATCAATTTAGCTTGGCTTTCGTATTAAGCGGCTAAATTACGTTTGGCTCAATTATTTTAATTTTTATTAATAATATATGTGTGATTAGTGTCGAACTGACAACGCTCCGATTTCGGTTGGTTACTTTTCTTTTTAAATCGAAGTAGGCGATAAGAGCTACGCAATTGCTTAAAGAAAGACAAAATATTCGAATACTACTGTAAACTCATCAACTTTGTTTTTTTGTTCAGATGTGAATTGTCGTAATCGGAAAATAAAACTATTGATAATTGTTCCGAAGCTTTTGTTTTTAAATTTACATGTGACTTGTCCCATATAATATCTCTTTCCTGAACGTAACGATGTAATCCATGTCAATTTCTTCAGTGGTACTCATTTTATCCAAATTATATTCGTAAAAAGCGGGGTGAGCTTGTGTGTATCCTCCTCATTAACGCACAAAGAACTGAGCGTTGCCGCTGCGGCGACGCAATGAGTACATCCTCGCCCGCTTCGTCTTGTGCACTGCAGCTCCGTCGTGTGTGCGTTGCGTCGACGCAGCGCTGACGCAACGCGCCGTGTGGACCGGCCCTTATGAAGTACAAACATTAATACATCGATTAAATCGAATTCAATTAAATATACATTAATAACATCAAGAAGTACTCGTCAGATCTTTATTTTAAACTTTATACGGGTATCAGACGTTGTATTAAGAACTAAAATAGCATTGTGTTTAATTAATAATTATTTACATTGTTTAACACATTACATTAATTTGATCACATGTAACCTCTAATTACTAAAATCAATATGTATATGCAATTTTTTTAAATAGGCCGTTATTTCCTATAAGAGGAAAGACACACGAGCAATTTTATAATCATAGAAATTGTACTAATTGTGTCTGTACTTGGCTGTCCGAATAAAAATATATAAAAGCGAAGCACGGATCGCTTCTCAATGTGAGAATGGACTAGGCCATTGTCCATCACGCTAGCCAAGCGCGGACTGGCAGACTTCACACTCCTTCACTATGTAGATACTTTTTTTTAATTATACCCAAAAGGTATGTGAGATTCCTTATGATGTTTTCCTTCAGCGTCAACCAAATGATAATTCATTTCTTCACATAAAACGCACTTCACATATGTACTTCGACAAATCAAAAAATCCTGTCTGCCTCTGTGTAAGGTCGAGTATAAACCACATAAAGCTGTAGTTGCCTTTTTCAAGGTTCCATCGTAAGAACGAAAAATCCGCGTAAGTGCACAAGGACAAGCCTGGTGAAACTAGTTATTCCTAACTATAAGCATAAATAACTGTAATTGATAATTTATCAACAATACTAGTAGTATTAATAATTTATCGCCAGTAATTATAAATGCAATATTGAAGCGTTTTCCTTATTCTCAACGTTCACATATGTATTCTGACGTATGTTCCAATGACCTTACCGATTGATTCGTCTCAACTGGTTGTGTAATTAAAGATATATTTTTAACATACGACTAATTTATGCAATTATTACAGTGATGAGATTTTTTGTTACTTTGTTTGAATGGGCTAACCTCTGGAGTTAACAGTCAAGATTAATAAAAATGTTGACTTGTGTCATCTATTGAGAAAGGTTTAAGGCTATAATATATGTATGTGTAAATGTACGCATATGTATGTGTATATTTATACATGTGTGTGTGAGATTTTTTTAAAAGCGATAAAATGTTACGTGTAGTTTATTGTTATGTGAAATAGCAAGGGTATAAAAAATGTGCAAAAAATATTGGTCTCAATATTTAATTCATTTCATTTCATAATAAAGTAAACAAACTGAATGCAACATACACACCTCCGAAATGTCATTGAAAACCGTCATTCGGTTACGAAGTATTAAAATTGTTAATAATAATTCATTTAATGTTAATTTGAATTTTTGTTATAATCCAACACCTATTTTAATGAGTTAATATCAGGTTTTGCGGAATACCATGCTGGAAATAACATTAATAATTTGCATAATAGCATTATTGATCATAATTATCATTTTATTATTTTATACTATTAAATATGCCGTTTCTGCCGCCATTCGTGTGTGTGTGTGTATGTGTTTGTTTGTGTAAAGCTCATATAATAACATAATAATATAAATATGCCTAATATTAATTCCAGAATCCGAATGCAAGATAAAGACGGAATCTTGCGTTTTGATCCACCAATGCGACCCCATGGTTAAATTATTGCAAAACCTGACGCCAGCCAACCAGGAAAGACTGAGGAATTCGTTCTGTGGGTACAACGGATCCACACCCATGGTAAGACCAATTGCACACCTACGTCCACACTTGGCCAACGTTTCACAACTGGGGAAAGCCCGAAGTGGCCACAGCAAACATGACACAATTGTAAATAATAATTAATAATGTGTTATTTTGACTTTTTATGTCATTCTAGACTATACGTTATTTTAGACATACAACACATTCGTGTGATATTAAATTAACAATTTGCAATGTGTATATTATGAATATATTATATATATTTTACACGAAGCACTATGCTTATTGTTATTTTACTATATTGTTCTACTAAGAATAAAAACGTACTAACGTTTCCTTGAACGTATCTAGTGCTACGAAAGGAACATTTGTACTGAATCGAATGAGACTAATGTATCAATCTTCCAATATGATATAGTTTTAAGTGGAATGTGTACTGATGTCAGGGTTTTCTTTCTTTAACCTGTTTTACCACTACTCCACATTGATGCAGTGTGGGTTTTTTCCCGTAGTTTCCGTAGTATGTGTAGTTGCTGTTGGCCATAGTGACCTTGACAACTTCACCGGGTTTTTTGAGGCGAGCCCCTAACGGGGCTCAAGCTTGGGGGGACAGAAGACCATGATCGGAATGGGAGGGATGGTTTTTGTCTCCGTTTCCGGATTCCTTGACCGTCTCGCCTTCGCTAGAAGGAGGGAAGATTACGGACCCAACGAAATGCCGAAGTCCTGGCCGTACGCCTCTTATTAAATTGGGATTGCGACTAACCGAAGGGCACATCCTGTGAAGCAGCGTGACGGATTATGTTCTAAGCCTCCTGTTGTTATAATAGTCGTGGCACAAAAAAGGCTTGCAGGCTTACTTCAATATATTTTGTGCGTTACCCAAAAACAAATAAACAAAATGTGGAGTACAATCCAGGCCTTCTCCACTTATGGGGAGAGACTCGTGGACAATAGTGGCACATAAAAAAAGGGTTGCAGCATACCAGGCAAAAACATAAAAAAAATAACCAAAAAAACATAAATAACAAATATACATTTCCAATTTCCATACATTTCCAGGTATGTTGCCCGTCGGCCAGATGTATCACGCCTGACGGCGACACCGGCACATGCAAGAGCTTGAACTCTTGCCCTCATCTCGTGGCGATGTTACAGAAAGCGCCAGTCCCGCAGGCCACCATACAATATGTGCAGCGATCACGGTAACTGCTCTTCTGGTTTCCTTTAAAATTAAAAAATATCGTACCTCTAAACTCAGAACGAGTGTTAAGTACCTACTGCCCAAAACTGGATGTCTACTCACATGTATGAAGTCATATTTTTCATATTTTTATATAATTTTAAAGTAGCAAAATTATACAATCCATCTGATGGTAAGTGGCCGCTGCCACCCATATACAACTTTACTATATGATACTTTATAACTAATCCCAGGGAGGATTTTAGTCGTGCCTGAAGCCTATGTGT
>DWOQ01000797.1:0-10357 GCA_018251115.1 Codatractus alcaeus
ACCCATTTGAGTAACACCATTTGAGTACGTCAATTTTTAGCTGAAAGTAACTTACTCTTTATTTTTGATTTACGTTCATCTTTTACGTTTAATTCCGCTTCATGGATTACTATAACTTAACCCACACTTGCCCATACCTGGGTCAGTCCGAGCGGCGCGCAACAAAGGCTCTTTGATGTGGCCGTGTTACTGCTAGGGTTCGCTTACGGTATATGTGTGTTTCAGTTTTCGATTTAACTCATAGTTTATTTTGTAAAAGATTTAAAAAAGCTTTGATAAAGAACTAGCAAATGAGCATGCTGTGCACCTGGTAGTAAGTGCCCACTGCGATCCGTGGACATTTCTAATCAACCTCAGATAGGAATAGATCCCTATCCCGGACTAAGATGTATTGCTACCCCTGAAAACTAAGTCACAAGTCCTTTACCACGCCTTTCAAATTTCATCATCATCGACCATTTTTGTCCCACTGCTGGGAACAGGTCTCCTCTCTGAGTGAGAAGGATTTAGGTCTTAGTCCACCACGTTGGCCAAGTGCGAATTGGTAGACTTCACACACCTTTGAGAACTTTTCTAAGAACTCTTAGGCGTGTAGGTTCCCTTAAGATGTTTTCCTTCACCGTTGAGCAAGTGAAAATTATTTTCTAATACGCACATAATTTCGAAAAATCAGAGGTGCGTGCCTGGGATTTAAACCTCAGACCCCCCGTTTGAGAGGCCGAATTTTTACCACTAGCCTATCACTGCTCTTAATACCATCACCTAAATAATTTCGTCGCAATAACGACCAACAAAAATATTTTAACTGATTAAATAGACTGCAAAGCGGAACGCGTTTGAAAGGCTCATTACGATCCGATTTAATAGCTCCTGCTAGCGTTTGCGCTATGATTCAATTTGTCAAATGCTCGTTTTATCTCCGCCAATCTATTGAAAAATTCTAACAAGTCTCCGATTTTACGCTGCTTGTTCAATATTGCTTACGTGTTTCGATATTTTACGACGGTATTTTCGGTTTGATTATTTGTTTCTGTTTTAAGACAATTATCCTACTTATTAATGTTATGATTTGAAATATTACGAATGCCGTGGCTTAACGACTGTTATCCATTTATGTTAATACTATACTACTTTATACACCTATACTACATATTTTTCTTAGAAGTAAGAATGAACTCTATTTGCAATACGAAATACATATATAGATAGAGTTGTTTACTAATAGCTCATTGAAATATCCGCGTCTGTTTGGAATTTAATTCAGTTCATTTCGCAACCTCTGATATTTTAAGTGCAAAAAAAATCTCAACTGCTTTAAACACCCGCCGGCAGGAGTTACCATATCTGTCTTATATACCCTTTGTATATGTATTTGTGCGGAGTAATGTTCAAATATTGAATTAGTACTTACTGTTTTCGAGCACTTACGACTCATGGAATCTTGTTGGATTATAAGTGTAGAAAAAAGGGCCTATTAATGACGAAGGACAAAATATTGAAAAGAGAAATTAAAAATAATAAGAGAAATAGTAGAGAGTGAATAAAAATTTAAACTCGTTGATGGCTTGTAACGTCCAGTATTTATGATTATTAGTCAATTTGTCGAAAGTAATTCCGGTTTTATCTCCGCAAATATATTGAAAAATCGAACATGTTCAACGATATCGCGCTGACGGTGCGATTCTGCTAACATGATTACACCCCAGCTTCTCTGTGTTCCTGGTACATTGCACAAATTATATTCTGTTTTAATACGAATACTGTTTTATGTTATAGTAATTGTTATAATAAATTGTAATTCAAAACGGCGGGATATATTTTACTGAATAATTATTTATTTCTCGTTCGTAATAGAAAATCAGTTTACATATTATAACGTTAGTTATTTTAGTATACGTTTTTACTAATTAATTAAACAGCTAATTAATAAGCTTGCCTCCACAAAGTTTAAAACATTAAAAAAAAAACCGCATTATTACTAGCGAAGACGGGCCTTTCATTCAATGTTTTCTTTTAAGTATATTGCCTCTTTTAAGGCTGTTATTTGGCCATCTTCTAAATGTCTTCAGCTATAGAGCCAGTGTTTTCGAGCCTTCCCCTTAATCTTTTTGGTGCGGTATTTTTACCAAACAGCTCCGTAATACGTTGCTAAGATTTTGAAGTCTTAAAGCTTCCATTCCATGGAATATAAAAGTGCTGCAGAAGAAAAAAATAGTAAGCAGTGATATCTTAATGGCTTGAAATTCGGACCCTCATAATGAGAGCCACTGTTCAAATTAAGTATGTTTTTTTTCGAAATAATGTAAATTATGTATCACTTGCTTAAGGATGAATGAAAAACAAATGGGAATTTTCTTAAAGCATAAAATCTACCAATCCGCATTTGTCCAGTATGATGAACTTTGGCATAAATCATTAGTATGAGAAGAGAGTTAATCCCATTAGTGGGTAAAAATGTAAAATAAAAGCGTCAAGTAGACGCAAGCGCTCCCGTGTTTCGCTTATCTATTGAAGATTGCAGTGTTTATTTGCACCCAGCGTCATGAAACCACCGCCTCTCGCCACAATAAAGGGGTTATAATTAAAACTGCAGTTGTTCGCAACTGCTATAAAACTTCAAACAGGCCGCCATAAAGTCAATTCGAAGGGGTGACACAATAACCAGATACGGGTATAAAAAGGGGGTTGTTATACTTTGAAAAGAATATTTTTGTTTATAGCACTAAAACAATTATCTGCGCCCGAGAATAATGTTTTAATTAAAGTTTCGGATATTGTTTTTTCGTTTTGTCTTTAATATGGACTTGCGTAATAGTTAAATATTATATATCACATTTACTATGTTGATGAATATTAATATGATTGGTCACAGAAGTCTCTCTTCTCGTTTTAAGTATGATCAACCCATATCCTAAAATTTCTAAATATCTGAATATAATTAGCATAAGTTTTGATGCTATAGCTAAAGCAGCTTACGCTGATATGGTTTTATCACAGTCACCTGTCAACTCTTTATGACTTACATATGAAAATCATACTGTGTTCATTGTTTTAAATCAGGTGATCTAAAACCTACTGGTGAAGCATGCTTCTCTAGCAAATGGAGTAAATTAGAATATTCTCCAATGATTCTCATGCCAGCTGTTGAAGTCATTAGTATATATGTATGTTATTGTAGTTCACTACCGTGGCTCGGCAATGGCAATTAGATATGTCGTTTGTTCCGCTATGATTATTATGATGATATTATTATGATTATGAGCGCTTCAGCGTCCTCCAATATATCCAATAGAATATATCCAAAATCAATTCTCGTTTCACCGCACTACCATAATAATACAATACATATATGTGGCGACTAACACTTCTATTTCCCTTGGTCGTCCGTGATGGGCCATTTTCCACATATTTTATTCATATTATGGTACATTTATTTATTCCTATGGTTGGTCAGATATTTGGAGAGAGGATGGCTTTCTGAGTGGCTATTGCCAATATATTTATTGACTTCTCCCCTAAATATCTCAGTCAATTCGAGTGTTAAAGATCCAATTTTTGTGGTGAAGGCTACACTTATTAATTTTAAAATCTCTTCCACTGCATTTTTTAGAGTTTAGTTCTCTATGTGTTAGAAATAAAATTTATTACAAAATGACGTCTGTATAGAGATCAGTGTGGTATTCCATATTGCACCATCCCCAGAGGTTTAAAAATCAAATAATCATTAAACACAACGAAATTATTTATATTAATTATCATAATCTTTAATTTCACGTTAAAATTCAAACAACAGACTTGTTTATGATAACATCGTGTACAATGTGTGTATGTAACTGTCTCTCACCGGCTAATGTCAGCTTCTCACGCAAGTTATTTCAAGTCCGTGCTCTTAATGTATTTATCATTAGTTTAATTACTTAAATTCTACGGCACGACGTCGTTTTTAGGGTTCCGTAACCAAAAAGTGCCCACGGCATCCTATATTGAGACTAAGCTGTCCTTCGTCCGTATTTCCGTCTGTCTACTAAGGCTGCATCGTATGAACCGTATTATGTTATTGCGATATTGCGAAATTTGATACGGTGCGCTTTCCGTGTTTTTTCGGCGTTTTTTAGCTCTATATTAATAACGGTGGTACGAAATCTTTCGTCTGTGAGACCGACTCGCACTTGGTGAATTTTTAAATTTAAAATTCTCATAATAACTCAGGAACCGACAAGATAAAATTAAAATATGTGAAAGTGCACTGAACAATGTTCTAACTCGGCAACTTCCCTCTCGGAGCGTCGCCGCAGATTCATTTAGCAAGACGAAGGATGGTTGGGTATAAAATTAGACAAAGTAAGTTCTACTAATTTTATAGTAGAGCGAGTAAACTATTACAAAGTTCACATTTAATAAATTCTGACATACTCAACTTATTTCTAGCCTTTTAGAGCCAAGTTTAAATAGCTGATATTCTTGCACTTGTTTCATCGTTCACATTCTTTGATACCTATCATCTCCATTACCTATCGGAATGAAAATTTAATATTGTAATAATGTGACAATTTACATGATAGGAAGACTTTTTCGTGATTCAACTTGGTTCGTAGTTCATTTATACCCTATATATGTATGTGTAGCGATGTTGTTTTTTTTTATTTGAAGGGTCTACTAAGAATTATACACTCACGAAGGTGTCCGCTTTGAACGTGAACGTGGTCAAATAGACTTAAAATCCTGCATACATGTGGTCCACGTGTAGTTTGCTAATGTAATTTTACAAAAAAAGGCTGAAAAATAGTATCAGAATCCTAAATATTTTATTGAAAGAAATAAAAAAAAATCTATTATAGAATTATTTTTTATCTTCAGAATGCTACCTTTTCGTGTTTAGTTTTGGAGAAGGAGCAAAGCAAAAGAATATCCATCATAAATTATTAACTTACTTAAAATAAAGGAGTACATAATTAACACAAGATATTTTACATGATTGGTAAATTATAATTTAGTATAGAATAGAACATTCTGTTCTCAAGACGCTTTTTAGTCTGTTAATATGGGTAACTCGCGAAGCCTTACGTTCAATATTTAGATTTACGATTACAAAATATGTAATTGGATATATGTATCTACTTCAATATTGGGTTACTTAAGAACGTAATGTGTTTTGTTTATGTTGGCAATATCACGAGTATCAAAAGGAAATCAAAGCATGAGTTGAACAGGGACACCGCTGTTGGCAACCTTCCAGGCGGGTACTGTTTATGATCACTTATGTGAAAGAAGAGCGATATTGGTACAATTTCTAAAAATATTACTGTTTAAATGTACCAGGAGTTTTATTTAACATTGATTTAAAGGAGTATGTACATACGTACACATGACAAAGATGTAAGTGATCGCTGTCTGTACGTGGAAGATATATAACAAACCATTATTATTAACACCGGACCTTTATTAACGTAATAGAACCGAAAACATTGATTGTTATGATTTATCTCTGTTTGTCTGTGCGATTTCATTGCGGTTTTCACTATGTGATAAGCTTAACTTAATTTGTAGTGTTTGTTTTATTTCAAGAAGTTCATAAATAAAAGTTAGTTTAATTCATAACGCGGAACATTTATTCGAGAATATAAAGAAACTGATGTCTACTTAGCACACGATTTTACCATACAACGAAAAGACGATAAAGATTTAGGATACGAGCGAAGCCAGGGCGGTCAAGTCTTTTTTACATGTACGAAACTTTGCTTCGAATTCGCAATGGTACATCGTGAGGGAGTGTGCCCAGTATTGGGATATAAAATTATTATAGTCAATCGTCATAAATACATATTTTTGCTTTTTATAAACGCCAGTGACCAGTTAACATTATCTAGAGCATCTCTATTCTATTGTATAAAAATCTACTAAATCTAATGTAAAAATTGGAACACTAAAACACTACGAAGTTTTCTTAGACTTTTTTAACCTTTTGCGAAGTTCGCGATCCGTGCAGATAATGGCCGGTGGGCGATGTTCTACAAAGGAACTGTTTTTGAAATATACCCTCTTCAGCAAACTCATTGCTTGGCTACGAGCAAGGTGCTTCCTGATGCCATTTTGTGTTAAAATTCGTGCTATTTGTTGCTGGAAACTAGCGAAGCATTTGTAGCTTTTTATTCAAAATGTTTAGGCTTACTTAATGCATTAAGAGGCAAAATGAGATTTATTTATATAAAATATATTTCACTCAAAGGCATCTAGTTTTATAAGGAATAATATTATATATGATAATTGAAGGTAATTAATTAATTAAATCACTGGTATCTATTAATTTTTCTAGTTAGACTGCTCACTTTTAAGAATGTGTTAAATGCAATTGTAATTTAAAATCTACTATGCACGCCACGCATCACGCCACACGATTAGCTACAGTACGGTTCGGCACTGTATTCCAATTGATGTTACTATTTTAGTTTAATTTATGATAATTATACCGCTGTCGGTGGTTTACGGCAGGGTGCTCCAGGAGCAGGCGGAAGAGGTAAGGTTAACGTTTAAGACTCAAGATGTTTGCTCTTATGCCCCCTTAACACACGCTTAACTTAGCTTAGGAATTTTAAAATTTAGCGTAATCATAAAAACTGCTCGCCGATTTTTTTTTATTTTTAATTTTCCCTATGTTCATATAAATTTACGTTTTGCTTACGCAAACAAAAAAAAACGATCACAATCCGATTACTAGTTTTGGATAAATTCACTTGAAATTTTGTATATTTATTTGCCCTAATAGATTATCAAGTGTAAATATTTTGCAGTTCCAATTACAACATGCATACGTGTCGAATTGATAACCTTTTTTTGAGTCTGCTAAAACCAATACCTATCACTAAATACTGTTTTGCATTTTTTTCAACAGTAACAGCAACAAAAGATGTAGCTTCATACGTAGTTTCATACGTAGTTTTAATCTATTGAATTCATGAAATCTCCCAAAAACTTAAATGAAATGTAAAAGTATAAATCGTGACGTCCGACTGAACCCGCCACGTCACACAGCTCGAATGCATTAGCGTGAAGATGAGAATGTATAAGCTTTTATCTTATAAGACTGGCTATTATTTATCTCTCGTCAGTTATAATTCAATTTGGTGAAGTTGGCGCCCGCGCCCCGGACGCAACCCCGCGTTGTTTACTGCGGGCTCGTGTACGATCTTACTATTAGCGGAAAATATTTTATGTAATTTGCTAAATTACTAAACTTAACTTTTTAAAGGATATAACATGTATAGCGGATACAATGTTGTAATTGAAATATGAAGTATTTTGTCTCGGTTTTTAAGCAACAAACAATACATATTAGAGTTACTTAAATACGTCCTGAACCTTGTTCCCTTTTCTAGAATATTTTATCTAGAAGGAATGTTTCCTTTTTATTTATATCTTTTTAATATGTGAATGCCTTATTATGACAGTTTTGACAATTAATCTTGCCGAGGTCTATGCCTTTTCTGGTTAAATTGTGGTTAAATTTTATTGCCTTATTATTAATTTGTTACAACATTTTTGTTAATTTTGTCTTACGTTAAATTACATTTACTCATTAGCGCTTAGCAAGTAATGCAGCAATTTAGTCGCTAATCGGTCTTTTCCTACGTCCTCTGTAAATAGAGCCGCACCTTCTCTGCGGATGTAACGGTGTTGTCAGGGTAGTGCGAGGCAGGCGCCGTAAATCTGCCAGTTTATCAGTACGATGGAGGCTTCCACAACCGCCGTGGCTGATAAATGGCTAGAATAATAAGGAAACATCATGTGAATTTCTAAAGTATAATGTAAGCGAATCTTACTTACCGATTTACCGGTTTGAACGTTTTAAGATGAGCTTATACATGCAAGGAAATTATGAAGTACCAACCTTTTAGCTTCCCAGTACAGTCACTTTACAGGCGATTATTTCCACTATTGCTTATATTTGTTAAGAAATATTATCGTTTATAGTTTTTATTTTTGTAATCATTATCAGAATGATCATTTTGTTCTTTAGTAACCATAAATAAAAATTGGAACATGTTAATTTTTCTGATCAAAATATTATAATTTTTGATAGGTGTTTCTACGTACTTTGTATTTGTTTAAATATAATATAAAATATATTTTAATATGTTTAATGTCTCAAATGGGTTTTCTGTTCTTTTTTCATTCAAGCCACGTTTGCTTCGAAAGTAATATTATCTTCAGCGCTAACTGCTTTTTCTGACCGTCCAAAAAAGTTTCCCTAAGACTGATGATCCAGGGACTAAAAAGCTTCGAATCACGCCCCTGACAAGTTCCAGGAATCCTTTCAGCGACCGTAATCGCTTGGAAAAGGGTAATATTTTTTTCGGAAAACATGAACGTAATGATTTTGTTGCAGACGCGGGGTGAAAAGAACGGTTCTTGAAATGTTCGAAATTAAATGTCTTTTTAGCTTAAATATGGTTTTTATTCAACAGTAGATTATTTTGTTTAAAAATCTACGTAGAGCATTACAACTTTCTTTCTTAACTTATCAATTTTATTTTATATATTTTTCACATATTATAACACTAATTTATGTTTTATAGAATAATAACAACATTGATAATGCCCAATCCAATAGCTCTGCCCATTCGCCGGAAAATATATAGATATTTCATCTGAATTAAAGCTCTAGTATCTGTTTCCTATCAGCTGTTCAGGAGTTATGGCTGTTTGGTACAACTGTTCCAGAAATTCAGTAATTAGCGAGTGGTTTGGTCGCGATTGGTCCAGTACGTTTGGTGGCGACGAAGTAAATTTTCCCAATTACATAAACACCCAAATTAATTAATTTGTGGCCACTATTTACAACTAACCACAACAAAACTTCCAGTACTTTAAACTGACTAATGAGATTTTTTTATTGAATTGACGGTATTTGAATTATGTATGTAAAGCAGATTGGAGTCATTGAAACATTATGAAACATCTTGAGAACCTTTTGTACACAAAGGACTACATAAAAGTTTTGCTCAGAAAATGTGTGAAGGTTTTAGGACACAACTCCATCTATTGGGAACTTTATAAAATGTAATTAAGATTTATTTATGCCGAAATGGATCCGTGATTACCTCTACCTTACCTTTAACTTAACTTTTTATTTTACTTTCAGTAATCAACGTAATAGGGTTACATTATGTAAGTGATAATATTTAGTTATATACTGTTTATTGCTCTTCTATCGACAGGCAAAAGACCATGTGGCAAAAAGTTTCATATCACGTATTTGTTAATAAGATAGTTTATGGCATTCAAATATACATATTTTTATATAGAAATGTATGAAGTAAAATAGTTTTTTCTTGTACTTTAAACTTATTTTCTTGTTCATTTTTTTTAAATGTCTGTTATATAAAGTTTGTCGCTATTGAAATACCGTTTTATGTAACTTATTCCACACGCGTTTTATTTATTACAAAAAAGGTAATGACAAACAAACCCGTTTGAATTTAAATTAACAGAGAAATTTGTGTAATATATATCACTGTTCTAAGAGCGAGGCTTTACGTGCGGATGTAGCCATGCGGCCCACGTCCGCGTCGATAATGAGCCACCGAACAAACCGAGTGGCTCCATTCAATCCTCGCCAATTTAGATCGCAACCTTTTTCAGCCTTTTCATCTCCCTTTGTGCCCTTTCATGGCTTTACCCCACCCTCTTATTATAGTTTTGTTTGTGAAAAAATCTATGGACAAATGAACGCTTCGCTTATGAAAGCTTCACCGGCATTGAGGTACAACCGGTTTTGAAAATATTTTTCATCCAATTGAAATTCAATAACAGACTTTGATACTTTATTAGGAGAGATATTTGAGCAGTAACTTAATAATTTTTACCTACACAATACTCAATGCAATACACAATCATAATAGAATACTAAGTCCGCGAAAAAGAATATAAGAAGAAGAAGGGTACTTGTGAATCACTTTTTCTATAACAAAAATAAGTTTGTGTTATGTAATACACGTAAGTCATTATCACTACAGTCAACTAACTAACGGTTAACTCAAATAGCGTGTACCTTGTAACTCAAATCACCGCATCGTAATTTTAAAAACCAATATCTTTTGTGTATTTATTTCTTCAGAATGTAACCCGAATGTGTCGTTTAACCGTTATAGAAATTTGTGAATACGCAAAAATATTTAATTATGCAGATTTTATATAAAGTAGTAATTCTTTGGTAGGATTTGCCTTACATTTAACTCTATAATATTAATCTACATGTAGATTTCCAAATTTAGAATACAAACAAAGCTGTAATGAGATCACGTGCGTTTCGAATCAGCATCCGGGTACAAAAGAGATGAAAGGACGGAACGCTGCAATC
>DWOQ01000798.1:0-10354 GCA_018251115.1 Codatractus alcaeus
GAAATTTAAGTGATGAATTTAGATTTCTGTTCTGGGTCTGGGTGTTTGTGTATCGTCTTTGTGTGTGTACATGGCAATCACGACACAGGGAATCCTAGTGTGGGGCTATGAGTGTAGAAAGCGTCTTTTTTCTTTTTTTTTTAAAGTAATAATACATTTACCTATTTGATTCGGGAGGCTCTGTTGCTATATCTATTTTTATTTTTTAACAGCAACGCTGCCCACCTCAAGTATGACTCCAGTACTGCTTGATGTTGATTACAGAAGTCCATGTTTGGAGGTGGCCACTTTCCACCAGGAGAATTACGTGCTCATTTTCTATTCCAATTTCTACCAGACACCAGACAACCAAACGTTAAAGATAGTATAGTAAATTAAATAATAGATAAATAAAAGTATGCATGTTCCCGTGGTCTTTAAATAACTATAAATATTATCATCTTTACTTGTCTTGTTACTGCGACCTTATAAATGTTATTTATATAATTATCAGAATCGAAATACTTCTTATTACGGTACATGGCAACGAAAAACATCTTTATAAATAAACTCAATAAGCTCACGATGTTCGTAAGCGTCGTATTACGCCAACCACGTGCCTTTTCCGCCTACAAACCTTCAATAATAATATACGGTACTCACATATCTATTATATTTCGCCCTTACATAATCACCAAGCCAGATCTGATCCCACAAACTATCACAATCGACGTTCGCCCCGATATCAAATGTCACCATAAGAGCAAAAATACCCATTCCATTTGCCAAGCGAAACGCGTCCCATATTCCTTTATAATAAAAATATACATATATAAAACATAACCGGGAAGGTCGGAGATATCTGATTATAGCATTGGGTCCCCATCACATTATGATAATGGTCACTTCGGCGACGCTTCGAAATAGAAATAGATTGATTCGCAATTTTTTCTCGCCGCCCGAGGAAAAGCTGATTGATTTTTACTTTATTGCCTCCGGTACCTTCTATAGGTTACCGATAATTAGAATTCGAGAAGCAACCCACGCCTGTTTTATTTTTAGTAAATAATGATTCCATTTTGTAAAAATTTGTTCTCTCGACAACTTAAGTTTAATTTAGTTCTAAATTTGTAGTTTAGTATCTCTTAGCCTATTTAAATAAAACAATAGACAATTGCTTTCTCCTATTTACATCGTTAAAACTTAAGATTTTCGCCATCTCGGAACTTCTCAGAAGCCAAAATGGCTGTTAAAAGACCAACAGTTACTTGTGAACAACAGACCTACGACAGTAAGCGAGTGAGTATAACTATTATGTAAACATAACTATTTTTTTCTATACCTGCTGAATTTGGATTCAAACCCGAAATCTTTTAAATACCAGAAGAGCTCGGTTATCATACTGCCTTTAACATACACCATTGGTTAACTTAAACCATTTAGTTAAAAAAGTTTGCCAAGTGAGTGTCGATATTCTACACGTAAGGGTTCCGTATCACCGTCATTGAAATCAATCAAAAAACGACGACCAAAAACATATTTGTACACGCAAGCGCAATATACAAATACCGCTGGTGACTTTTATTATATCAAATGAAAATGTTTTCTCTTTATTTTTTAACATGCGTTGTTTTAGTGCCATAGTATACAACACTTTCAACAATTTCAAGCGTCTACCTAATATTAATACAAAGTTTTATGGCAGACGGACAGACCGGCAGACGGACAGTCGGCCAGACAGACGGCGTAGTCTTAGTACTATGTCTACCAGAATCCTACATTTAAAGTTTTATTCGCTTAAAATATATTTACTTTAAAAATATTTAAATAACATACATCTTTAAGCATAAACAATTGTGTGCTAACCGAATTAGCGGTGCTTCACGTTAGCTACTAAATTCGGATTCAATTAGCACTTTCAATTTTACATTGAGTGAACTGACTTCATTGACAGATTAATACTGGTTACTCATAGATGAGTTAAAAACAATAGTACAGACATAATTAAAAAGTAAAATAAATGTAGAGTAGGCTTGTCTTCTGCGTAATAAGATTATACTGTACATACAAAATGTTGACTAGAATTTTCTTATATTATCGTATATGACGTAGTTAAATATTTTGAAAGGATTCCTTTTAACCAGACATGATTACAGATCCTGCTTAAAAAAATGAAAGGAAAAAATATCAAACGTTTTTTTACATTCATACTCTCGTGGGTATCATAGGCACAAAAACGATTAGACAACCACCCAGACCCAGAACAGAAATCCAAATTCACCTTTTAAATGTCTAGCTCCTTTTAGATGTCTAGCTGGCTGGGGATCGAATCCGGAACCTTCTGCGCATCAGACGTTACTGAGACCGCTCTGCCACGCAGGCCGTGATTAAAAACAATCTCAATGAATTAGTTTTACGACTAATAAAACGATTAAGTCCACCGACTCACACGTGATTATTACGTCTACCATGCATGTTTAAGTCGCAGAACTGAAAACACTCCTCGACAATTAGGCATCGTGAATACGTAAACATACGAGCCCGCCGCCCTGTAAACTTGCTCTCTTATTATGAGAGAAGTTGAATGAACTTTTTAATATTAATAAGCCCTAACCGACAATGTAGTCCAAAAAACAAATGAATATGGAATGCGATTTATCTTTTACTCAGCATAATGGTTATAATAACTACGCTACGCTACCTACTCTTGAATTGACACAAATCTATCAATATCTCAAAAACTATACATTTCCTATTCGAGTTGGCGAAACTCATAGTCTTATGCTATTAAAATTAAAATGGGACCTCTTACGAAATTTCCCCTTTGCCACCAAAAGATAACAAACACTGAAAAAAAGAAAAAAGAAGACAACCTAACAACTGAATTGACAACCTCAATAACAATAGGTTGCCCCACAGTTTAATTTTTCAATTATTTTTTACACTTTCGGACTATGATATAATATTTATTATATGTATATCTACTTATTATAAAAAGTGTATGTACCGAGGCCCTAGGCAGTAATTTAATTCATTATGTCATAAATTAATATTTGGATTCGGTATGGTCCAATAATTCTTTACTTACATATTTATAACATAATAATATTAAATGAACACAGTGCATGAATTTATAAATTGCATCTTTCTGTTTTTTTTTTGGACAGGTATCAACAAAACCAGAATCAAATGAACCAATTATAAAGGAATCCATTCAAAGGCCTTCACGGGGTATTACTTTTTTTCATTTATTCTGAATATATTTTGAACACTGGCTTAAAGTAGATTGCCTTGGATGGCGATACGTTTTAACTCCCGATATAAAAAGAGAGACATTATAAGTGTTAACGTTAATAAGTTAACGTGTATGTATGTGTCTGTCGGGGGCTTTGAAAGTTGGCTTGACCGAGTGTTCTTAGATGATACAAGAATCTTTCAATCGTTTGAAAATATCTTTCGTTTGTCAGCCGGGAGATCTTTTTAATTTTAAATTTAATCTAACTTATACACGTAAAGAAGGAGCAACGTCAAACTAGTTCGGAAGTTACCTACGTCTTTAAGCGTTCGGCATTTCGGAGGGTCCCGAGGGTCACGCCTGCACTAATTAGGGCAAGTGGAGTAGAAAATTACACTCAGATAGACGGCCCTCATCCTAATTGTTGGTCTGATCGCCCCGAGCGAGATGAGTTAGTATTAGTGCTAAAAAGTAGGATTGGGAGAAATAGACCAGCAACTTTTTGTTATGCGATATTATGACGGTTTTGTTATAATTTGTCGGATCTTGATTTGACAGGGTAGTATAGGTGGTAGAATTCTGTATGGTACATTTAAAACGACAATATCGCTACACCTGTATCTAAGTTAAAGTGTTGAAACCCGGAAATTTAAGACAATGCTGTAGTGATAGTATTGCCGTGAGTAGTGACTATATGTAGAGAAGGATTCCAGCTCGTGGTTCAACTATGCAGCCACCACCATCACATCTGTTTCCACCTAATAACACCACCGTTAAGTACTGCTGTTAAGTATACTAGTTTAAAGGTTATGGTAAGGGAAAGACACTAAAAGGACGTATTCCCATTTAGATTTGAGGGGTAGCGACGCATCTATAGCCAACGTGAGATAAGACTTCAATCCTATCTGAAGTTGATTATTGATGACACGAGCGGCAGTAGCCGCTAATCATTAGGTAGACCGTATACTTGTTCGCTAATTCTACTTCAAAATACATACTACACGTTAATATCTCTATATTCATATCTTTCTTTGAAGAAGTATTTGGTTAAAGTTTGAGTCTTACGTCGTATCAATATATTTTTTTTATATTATTACAACTCGTATTACGTTTTATTTTATATTATTACGTCGAATTAATATCTTTCATTGAAGATGTATTTCGTTAAACTTTGACTCTTACATCGAAAAAGTAGCCAGTTTGTTCAACCCTTCACAAGGATTTCTTGAGAACCACCCAATTTGAGACTGTGTTGCGGCAGAGTTTAGAGGAGCGACCCACGAAGTGAAATGATTCGTTTAAACTTTCATCAAGTAGTACGCCAGACTTTTGTCAAGTAACTAGGTTAGATACTATTTGCTTAATTGCTAGTTATGTCACTAACTAAAACTAGTATCAAGTTGACAGTTTTGTCCATCTCTTGTCGATCTGAGATGTAACGAGTAAACGAGTTCTACTACCAACATATGGGCAACATATAGATAACTGTTTTTTTAAGTTTTGATAACTCTTAGTTAACTCTTCATTTTTGATATTAAAGCGGCCAAACTCTGCCATACAGCCCTATGACAGATAGATAGATGGACAGGTAAGCCTTAGTAATTATTAGCCTTAGACCCGTTGGCGCCATTTGGGTAGGGAACCACAATAATAAATTAATTTGCATATAACAGCGATTTTAAAAACTCAATGGTAAAATAAAATTATAAAAAGTCTCGCAATATTTTGTTCCTTAAAAACGTGTTGAAAAAAATAAAGTGACCCTCGTAAGCCCCATAGACTCAAAACACCATCTAATTTGGTGCCGTTGCCCACTTAGGCAAAGGGAAATTCGTCACTTCCGCGCCAGCCGGAGGCTTTCACGGACGCTTGAAGGTACTAATTTCCGGTTCACTCAGCTCGCCCGGTTTTACGTCACAAATCGCATCTTTTAGATACTTGGCCAAGAGCAAGGCAAGAGTTTAACGTCGTTCTTTAAAAAGTTGCGTGTAACTTTAATGTTAATGACTAAAAGTCGACCTTCAGAGAAGCACTACTAAACTAATTTTACGTTTTCTTTCTTTCTCTCTTTCAGAATAATAGCCAAATTGTTGAATACACCTTTAAAACCGCCCACAAGCTTAACATACCTATTTCTATTTAGTTTCAGCGTTTATGAATTATTTAAAAATGCTTTGCAATTTCAATGCAGTCGCGGAAGATTTTTTATGAAATTGAAATTATATTTCACCTAATTTCTTGTAATTATTTGTGGTTAACCAAAGAGATCTATAATGATAAATAAATAATTTATGTACATATGATAATAACGTCGCAAACGAGCATGTATCATCCCATGGCAAGTCACTACCGCCCATGAACACATGTAATCAACCCTAAATGGGACTGGGGGGACCTGAGGCTGGCCACAGGTATGTTGCTATCAATAGTCGAAATACGAAGGATTCTACCACCTCTTAACACCATTTCGAACTTCATTTCATGTACTGCTACGCCCACAATGTGTTCAGGTTCATCAATGGATGTCAACAAGTTTGGCGACGACCTTCAGAAGACAAACCGCGTGGTGCTGCGTTTACCATACCGGTCATACACGCAGAGGGTTCCAGGTTCGAACCCGGGTAGTCAGAAATCTACGCGATTGTTCTAGGTGTGGGAGTTTGTGTATCGTCTTTGTATGTGTACATGACACCCACGACTCAGGGAATCCTAGTGTTGAGCTATGAGTGTAGAAAGCGTCTTTTTTTCTATTATAATTATACCTGAGCAAAAGGCCATCCGATTAAAAGTAGTCGCCGTCTTTGTAGCGGCAAAAGAGTTGCCATTGCACCATCAGCTCTGTTTCTTATATCCTAAAAAACCTAATGATATACACACAGTACAGTACACAATACACAGCATAATATAGAATAGAGTTCACATCGTAGAACGATACCTTCCATGAGAAATCCATAAATATGCGAATACGATTTTTTTACTCGTGTGCGTTTTCCGCGTGAAACCGATTCATAGAAATTTGAAAATCGGAGTCGTCACCGCATTTTCTCTCACGCCGTATCGTGAATAGTGAAAAATCCCATTTGATACGGGACCAGAGCTTTATGCTCTCAAACACGTTAATGCTCATGAAAATTTACGACCAGTCAAGAGGTCTTGTCGCGTCATAATATTTCATCTGCTTTGACATTCAAATTTGATGTCATTATAATAGAATAAAATATTTATTTGGCACTAGACTCTTCAGTGCCTGTTAACTGTTAAACGATATTAAAATTGTGCTTCGTCTGGACTTAGCTTTGCCGACCTTCTTAGTACTTGTCCTTGTAAAAGAATAATCGAATTTTAATTGTCACATTGGACAAATGGAGTGTTACAAACTTTCTTTTCAAAGAAAAATAAATTTCTATTTCGCATTTCGTTAATTCATCTAAGAGAGACATCTAAGTCTTGATAATTGAGATAAGCAATAATGGACAGTATCCACTAAAAGAAGAAATACGTATGTATGCCTCTTTATAAAATATGTAACTGAAATCGCGGAAATATTAGCATTACTGAAACATGAACACACAATATTAATTATTGGTATCATTATCTACTCTATCTTGCTTCCCCAGAGCCGAGCAAATCTTTGTGAAATTTTCCATTCAACTCAAATAGAATGGAAATTATTAATTCGGTATAAATATCCTATTTAGTTTTTTTTTTCTTAGAAATACTTCCATAAGCTCATTTTTCAGTGGCATCGGCTCGTAGGTTTCGAAGTTACATCATAGAATTCATCAAACTAGAATTGGAAATGTAGAATAATTGAGATATTAGTAGATTTATCACAATCCACGACTGACAATCCATTGCGATTGTAGTCTGTTGTTTTAGCGTTATTAACGTAGGCATTATATGAAATTGAAGGAGCAAACGAACAGTTCACCTGATGGTAAATAGTGACTGCTGCCCGTGAACATCATTTAGTAGTGGAGAAGAAGCTCTCATAAAAATCCATAACACATATATTTTCTATGTATATATGTATTTTTATTCTTTCTTTCTATGTATTTATTTCTATTTCAAACACACCCTTTACAATTAGAAACTGAAAATAATGGAACATGTGAAGCTGGAACTAGTTCAGACCACAATGTTTTTTTTAAGAGATTCGTGATATAATAATCTGTGATCAATTCCAAATAAGATTAGGATCCTACCTCAGGTCGACCACAAATGCCTCGCTACGCCCGAGGACTATGCCGGAGGGTGTAGTAAGAACTGACCCTTAAGTATTGTTTTCATCATATCATTCAAACTTATAACTCACTCAATATTACTGTTATAAGGAAGGTGCTGATGCCTAAGCAGTAAAACCTTCTACTTTCTACAGCTCCCTTCTGGCTTCTAAATTTTACAGAATAAGGTATGGGCCACAAGTAGCGTAAATCGACCTTGCACACCTCAGAAAACACTCCACACGTAACAAAAACAAAATTGCGTTTTAAATAAAATACTTTCTCGAGCCTTGCTTGGTACCCAAGTCGGCGTGTGACCGGAAATGAGAGCCTGGAGGCTTCAGGGAGTGGATTTCCTGCGGACGCGCCGCGAGCGCCTGAGAGCTTTGTGTAAGCTTCATTGTGTTGGGCGGGGAGACTGGACTTGAGTGGACTGGGGTTCGTTGTATAAAGGATATTATTACTTGGTCATCTAAAGTAATTATTGGTATTTTGTTTTAACTAGTAACATCATTCGCTTTTTATGTTAGGTTAAGTAACTAAACTGTTGCGTAGCTTAAAACAGGATTAAAAAGTGTTTGGACATAATTTATATCATTTGTTAGATAAAGAGGATGAATAATTATATAACTACCACGCTGCAGACGTTAAAAACAACTCAATCAATTGTAATACCCACACTTTTTGCTAAATAAAAAAAATGTTTTGTTCTTAAAAAGACTGCACTGATTTTTTATATTACTAAATCATACTCTATCATCCAAAATAAATCAATTAACATCATAAGTATGCAATTAACGAAAATATCCGTACTTAAAAAATACGTATAGACGAATATAAACCTCCTATTTTTCAGAGTTCCGTACCCAAAGAGTGCCAAGTGGCACCCGATTGCATCGGCCCATATGCCACAAAGCTGTATTTTATAAACTATAATATACAGACACTAAATTTCGCTTAGCAATATCCAATACAAAAAATTAAATAAAGAGCTTAACAAACTGAAGAGAAAATCAGAGTTTTAAATAATAGCAGTAACCTTTAGGAAAGTACGCCTACTATTGTCTCATTGAAGAAATGTGTAACTACGTGAAGTGCGTTCACGTAATATATTGTTACTATATTCAGTCGAATGTTATTCTTTTATTGTACTTAGACTACAAATAAATGTTTGTTATGACTTTTTGGTCGCTCTTAATGATGGTGGTACAGACTCTTTGCGCGCATATCTGACTCGCACTCGGTTTTTTTTATATTATTAGTAAAGATAAACGTAACAAATCCCCAATTTGTTCGCCACGCTACTCCCAAACTGACACATTTTGCAGCTACAATAAATTTATATCATACATTTGTAGAACAGACAGCCGTAATAAAGAGAAAATCGTAACGAGCGTGTTCGGCGCGTTCCGTTGTCTGCGATATGACGGCCGGCCGCCGTGACGGACGGACGGTTTAATTGAGGGCCAAGTACTGGATATTATCCGCTCTATTCCGTACAATAAACAAGTTGCAATAAAATGTAAAAATACCTTAACTAATGAAGAAAAGAAAGAAAACTCAGATGATCTGAAACGACTGAACAGATTTACTTGCAACATAGTTGCCGACAATCACCATGGAGTCACATTGGAGGTACGTTTGGCGATGATATTGACCTGTTTTGCATGTGTTCTTTGTGGAAGGGAGGATGGTCACGCTGCACGATTTAAAGAATATAAACGTTAGTGTTAACCTTGTCACATTAAAATCAACCGACTTCAATGCCAATAATGTTGGATTGTCATAAATAAAGCAATATTTCAATCAATATATGAATATATTTGAACACATCCCTGCTGCATAATCAAAACCTATGTCAAGAACTATGCCAAAGAATTTAAAATGGGATCCCTTTGGAAATATCCTCCTTTCAACAAAAAAAAATAGTTATCAAAAAGTTTGTTGATAACGGAATAACGGAGTTATGAGGTGTCAACATTAATAAATCAATAAATTCGACCTCAATTAAATAAACAATATTAAAGATAACTGATAACTAGTCAGATCTTGTTGCAATTAAAAAGGACCACACAGAAAGCATCAGGTTTTAATTAAAAAAAAAAATAATACAACAAAAATATTTCACACAGTAAAAGTTTCTGAAGTGCCACACATGAAAATATAGTCAAAACGAGATCCATCTCTTTTTTTAGCCGGTTAAAAGTAGATAATTTTGTGTAAAATCTATATTTTTTATTCAATGAACGCAATATAATGACGTCAATTTCACATATATCTTCATGACCCAACAGCATAAGCACTGTATATGACAATCAAATTGTTTTTCCGAGGGATCCCCAAAACAAGTCTACGCAACAAATTACGCAGTCGGGTCGCGTGGCTGAAAAATCTTCGTGAATTTATTCCCGCTCATCCCTACATTAAAAATCCGCGCTTGCCTCGCAAGCCTTTTTGTTATTATTTTCCTTCCTGAATTTTTTCAGCCGTAGGGAGGACTATTGAGTGGTATCGCAACGGCGGAGGTTCAGAAATAGGAATGTAAAGTGTCGTGATTGGCGACCGTAAATATATGCGTCCACTCATTATCTTAAACTATTAAATGAGGTATATTATATAAGGAACAATATTATATAATTATTTTTTCCAAAACTACTCTAGCGATTTTCGACAAAAATTGCAAGTGTTATTTGAATACATATCCAGGTTTCATTTTCATGAAATAAGCGCTCTATAAGCTCGTTTTTGTACTACATTAAATTGAAATATTTGGTGATTAACGAAACGTCTAAATAACCTAGTAAACAATTGAGGACCTCCTCTTTTATGGAGTCGACTGAAAGGACATTATTACTATTCATCATAAATCATTATTACTATTTCACTGCGCGGTACGATATTCCTCTGAGAGATTTAG
>DWOQ01000799.1:0-10350 GCA_018251115.1 Codatractus alcaeus
ATAAAAAGACGTTTTCTACACTCACAGCGCCACACTAGGTATGCCTGTGCCATAGGTGCCATGGACCGCTCAGATTTCTGACTGGCCGGGGATCCAACCCGGAACCCTCTGCGTGTCAGACCGGTGTGGTAACCGCACCGCCACGCTGGTTGTCAAATTGAAGTGAGTATTCAATGGTAGACTATTTTTACTATATTTTGTATGATTTTAAAGTAACGTTATCGCGGAACTTAGATATTTTATTACGTAACGGGATACTCACGATACATTTTATTTATTACCAATATTTCGACTCAGTTGCATGGATCGTGGTCACGGCGAAACTGCGGTGGAGTAATCGTTGACAAGCGCTAGTGGTAGATTAATCACTACGTCTACTTCGTTTTTACAAATTTGGCAACTAGGTCGAAATGGGCTATAAATAAAACGTATCGTGAGCATCCCGGTTCATAAAAAAATGCCATTTTATTTTTACTATATGTTCAATTACATTCATTGTCTTCAGAAATCAACTACTGACTTTCACCGGCGAAAACCGTCTCGACACGGTATAAATGAAGGATAAACCCTCACATCTCAAAACGACAGTGGCGTACCAAAACTTAATTATGTAATTCAAAATTCTAATGTGTAATTAATGCAAATTCTAAAGGGTCTAATGTTTTAGGAACCAGGTAAAACATTTATTCAACGCTCTCACACGCTTTATAAACTTGGTAATATGCATTCGCTAACTTTGAACTGGGTTCGTTTAGATGATATAACTTTATATAGAGTGTTAGTATCTGAACATTTCGTTACGAAATGACATGTTTAAAACAAATTTAGACATTGCTTGTTACGATGACAGAAACAATTGCACAAATTATCGACACCTCGATAAATATATTTAAAATTTAATTTCATTATCATTGACAATAATTACCGCGCTAAAGCAAGTCTTCAATCGCAACATTCATTCTTTGCCAAGTTATATTGTTATTTGAAAATTGGCCAAGTGTAAGTCCGACTTATCAACGAAGGTTTTCGTACCACTGTCATCAAGATCGATTGAAACGTGAAACAAACACGCGTATGTTATGTCTA
Organism: Codatractus alcaeus; assembly: GCA_018251115.1. Lineage (NCBI taxonomy): Eukaryota > Metazoa > Arthropoda > Insecta > Lepidoptera > Hesperiidae > Codatractus > Codatractus alcaeus. Next base: position 1,087 of record DWOQ01000799.1, read on the forward strand.
GATATACAAATTCTGTGAGGCATCATACGAAAATATTATATATACCAATATATGACGTCACCCTTCATGTGGGTATTCGCACGTTGACCCAATGTCAATTCATATAACGTGGAATATTATAGCTTGTTATTTTTAAAGCCTCCATTTACCTTTTATTTTATTTTATTATTTGTTATAGCGCCCATAGCAGTACACGCTCTGAAAATTTCATTTGTCAGCTTTTACTGTAAATGAGATATAGATTTGTGATATGAAATATACACTTGAGGTGAATACATGGACAGACGGAAAGCTAAGGCTTACTATTATTGTCTCCTTTGGGTATGAAACCCCTAAAATAGCCATTATTAAAATATGTACAATATTTACAGTTATATTTTTCATTCATTTCATTCTCCGCGCCCCCATAACGGAGGCTTCGGCGTAGGACACGGGGGTGTCCTACGCTACAACAGCAAGCGTCGAGGTGGCGCGCGCGGTGTTCCCGCGCGCACCTCAGAGAAGTCGGGGTGAGCTTACTATCTTCAGCTCACCCCGCACCGAGGAGGGCTTGGCCTTGGCCGAGCGTGCGCCGTCGGGACTGCGGAAGAGAGCGAAAGCGTACCCGCATACCCGTGGGATCTATTTCGTAAGAAATTGATCGAGTATATGCAAGAAAACAGACTAAATTTAAAAGAATTGCAAAAAATTCACAACATAGAAACCTTGGAAGAGACACTTGAAACATACACAGAAACAATTACCAAAACATGTAGGTAGACAATACTCAGAAACAAGAAAAAGGAGATACTTACCTTCCCCTGGTGGTTCAAAAAACTCAAAGACCTGAAGAAACGAGTAAACACGATGAGAAGCCGCATCAGAAACGCAGCACCGGTCCGAAGGGAACATGTTGTCAGTATGTACTTGAAAGCGAAGAAAGTTATGAAACGGAAGTGCAACTGGCAATAACGGATAGTTGGAAGAAGTTTTGTGGCAAACAGGACAGGAAAGGAATGTGGGAAGGGATATATAGGGTTAAGATAAAACTGCCAGATAAAACCCTGGATGCGAGAGAATTGGTGAGGCTCTTAGCGGAAACCTTCTATCCTGAAGACTGTAGGGGGAACGACAATGCAGACCACCAACGAATTAAAGAATTAGCCAAAGCCGTAAACTTGTGGAGTCATGATGAACAGCATGACCCACCGTTTACTCTGATTGAGCTGGAAAGGTTTGCAAAGTTGTTCAACCCCAAAAAGGCCCCGGGAGCTGACGGATGCACCGCACACATATGCGTGCAAGCCATAAATTCCGATCTCACCTACTTTTTAGCTCTGCTAAACAAATGTATGGCACTGGGACATTTTCCTAAAATCTGGAAAGAGGCAACAGTGGTCGTCCTAAGCAAGCCAGGAAAGAGCTCGTACACCGAATCCAAGTCATACAGGCCGATTGGTCTCCTGCCAGTACAGGGTAAGGCGCTGGTTGCTCGCCTCATATTCGACCTGTTGCCGAGGATTAGTACTCGCCAATACGGATTGTGCCCCAAAAAAGCACCGAAGACGCCCTCTACACGCTAATAAAACTGCTGGGTCTCACCATTGATGAAAAACTCTGAAGGCTACACCCCGATATTCACTGCCCACATATAACATCAATGTGCGATTTCCAATTTATCCTAAGAATTTGATTTCCTCTGTGTTGTCTATTGCATTACCAACATACTGATACTGATCATATTTACTGTTAAATTGAATAATTTTAGTTTTATTTAATTTTTTTGTCCAAATATTATAATTAAACCATTGTATTAATTGTACTAATGAGATATTAATGTCGTTTTCTAGTTCACTTTCATCGTCATTGTTAAATATTACTGCGCTGTCATCTGCAAACATAGTCATTTGATGGACAACTGCTTTTGGTAAGTCATTGATATACATATATTAAAAATAATAAAGGTCCCAAAATACTACCTTGGGGCTCACCATACGTTACAAGTATACAATCTGACTCATAATAATTTAGTTTTTGTTTAGTAAGATTTTATTTAAGTTCATGTACTTGTCCCGTATACCGTAATTGTACTTTTTGTTTAATAAGGTCGTATGTTGTATATGATCAAAAGCTTTGCTGATATCCATGAATAGAGCTACAGTTGATCTTTTCCGATCTATATTAGTCATAAAGGACGGAAAAAACTTATAAATTGCCTTATTTATGCTCTTATTTTTCCTAAAACCGTATTAGTGCTAACTTAAGAATTTGCTTCAAGGAAAGTTTATATAAAATTATAAATATACTTTCAAAGATTTTTGAGTAAGAAGGTAGTAGTGCTACAGGTCTATAATTATTAATATTTGCTGGATCTTCTTTCTTAAAAGCGGTTTTATTACTGCTTGTATTCTAGACGTCTGTTATAGCAATATTATGCTTGGAATTAAAATTAACTGACTTCGCAGCATTATTATGCTTGCATTTTTTTTGAGCTAGGAATAGGAAGGCATATGTACATGGATGTCAGTGTAAGCACGTTCAGTTTCCAAAATAAATTTTTACACGACTCATATAGAACTACATCGCACATGGCCCGAATACTACAATATATGTGGTAGGTTGGTTCATAGATGCACGTGGGTAACCGGTCGCGTAAGCCCGAGCATGCGAGGATTTATCAAAACTCCATCCACGATATCCTTGTTGGTAAGATCCTGACGAAAATCTGTACTTACCTCTATCTCCTCTCGAGTACTTGAAGGATGTCCGGTCAAGAGGATATGGAAGGCGTTACTACATCCTCATCCTTTACAACCTGGATAGCGTCTTTAAGACTATCATTGTTCAGGGCAACTACGATTATGCTTGTCCTAGAACTTTTTAAACCGTCCGAAATGATCTTTACAGCATTTTTTTAGTTTAATGGTTTTTAAACAGTGTATTTACTTGAGTAATCCTTGAGCCTGCGAGAGAGTTAGATCTGTAAAAAGGTTTTCGATCTCGGTGGCATATTCATTAATTAACTTCCAACCTTGATTGAAATTTTGTAGGCGAGATTGAATAGATGTAAAAGAATTTGTAGTTAGTAAATGTTTTCCCAAATCTGTTTTTAAATAGCTTACATCGGAATAACTATCCACCGAACGTAATTTTGCATTCTCCGATAGTGGACCTTTAAAATCAAATTTTATTAAAGAGATTTTTCTTTAGTGTCTAACATCTCGGCATGCATCTCTACAACATCAGTCATTTTTTTCGTTTTATCGTCTTTACCCCTATATCAAACCCGTTAGATACGCGTCAGCTGTTAAACAAAGTAGGACCATAAAAACCTCGAGTTTATCAGTGAGGCAGGACGTGTCACAGACTCAGTTACCAATAACAGACCTTCTAGCAGATAAGAAGGCGGAAGACGAAGGAAAAGTCAAAGATAAGTGGACTACAGTTACTAAAAAGAAAGGAAAATTAAAAAAAAAAGAGATTAAAAAGGGGCTAAATGCAAGTCTGATTGAAATCCAAGCAATGGAGCGGAAGAAACATCTCCACGTATGACGTCTGCACCCGGGAACAACAATTGAAGGTTTAACAAATCACGTAAAAAAGATCTGTGGTATAAAGGTCTGCGTGAAAATTGAAAAAATTAAGCACAAAACAGAAAGAGATTACGCTTCCTTCATAATTGGTGTAAACGAGCGGGCTTATAATTAACTAAGCATTCCTGATGTATGGCCTCTAAATGCGGAATTTGCCGAATGGATTTGGTTTCAGAGAACAACGAAAAGTCGTAATGATGGAACATAGGCATATGGAGATTTTTATCAAAATGCAAGAGGTCTATGAACAAAGATAAACCAATTTTATAATAGTATTAAAAGCTCTGGTGCAGATTTATTTGCAATAACAGAAACGGGCTGTGATTACATACATATTCCATACATAACGCGGAACTCATACTCGTACTGCATGGATTTTAAATTAGTACGAAGCGACCAATTGGATGGACGTAAGCAAGGCGGAGCGTTTTTAGTGGCCACACACGGGCTCAAGCTACGCTTAGTAACGGTACCGGAAGGCGTTCATGTCGAGGATTTCATATTTGAATTGGTTTGTGCGACAGTGCATTCGGGATGTAAATATTTGTGTTGTTTATATTTCGCTGAATAGTACCGAAAATGATTAGGGTAAATCCGTTACAAATGGCCATATGGGAGAGATGGCCAATCGAAATATTTCCTAGATACATTCGTTAGATGGTGTTGCATCATCGTTAGTTCCCTTCGGGCAGTGTTCAGGAGCGGCGGCTGTGTACATTTATGTGCAAACAAATTATAAAATGTGAGTAAATAAGCTTTGTTTTTTCATAGTAAGGCAAACATTATGTAATGGGTTCAATTAACGTCCTCTAGCATAAGTATTTATGATGATTATTTGTGTTTTCTTGCGTCTTTCTAGGACTATAAAAAGGAGAGATAGCCTTATGTATGCAGTTTAAGAGGGCCATACTAATTAATGTTTTTTTTTAGCGTATAATCGCATAAATTTTTATTTTGTTTGTTTTTTGTTTTAGATGCCAAACAAGTACCAAAGACAAGTTATCTCTACGCGTCATAATTGGAGTGAGGACTCCTTGAAAGCTGTGTTAAAAATGGAGAAATCCATAATCTATAATATCCCTCGGAAAACACTTGAGAAAAGATATAAGACAATGTCAATGTCAATGATAAGAAAGGACCAAGGGGGCCATCATCGCAATTTGGCGACTAAAGTGAAAAAAAACTGTTCAAGCACATTAAAACGATGCAAGAAAGAGGTTTTCCGTTGACAATTAAGGACGTGAGAATGATTGCCTACCAGTTTGCCGAACAGCTTAAATTAAAACATAAATTATTAATTAATTATATTTCTAGAATGACTGAAAATTCATTTTATTCCTAGAGAACCACCTGGAAAAGTATTATTATTGCTTGACAGACACTCTACACATTGTAATTAGGTGGAAATGCTTGAATACGCAAATGAAAATCAAATCATTATGTTGTCTATGCCTAGCCATACATCTCATTACTTGCAACCCCTTGATCGGACAGTATTTAAATCTCTCAAATTCATTTTTTATAAACAGTGCAGACTCTGGATAAATCATCATATAGGACGCCGAATTAATAGACTGACATTCAGAACATTACTCGACAAGGCCTGGGGTAAAGCGGCTTCGCCAGAAAACGCTATTTCTGGATTTAAAACAAGTGGCTTTGTACCATTTAATCCTGGAGATATACCGGACTATGTTTTTCTTTACTCGGATGCTGAGCTAAATTCAGTTCCAAATTCGTCTACGTCTTCAACTATGCCATCTCTAAGTCAGGAACCTTAGAAAAGGAACCTGTGCTAGGAACATCTACTGGGAAAATGGGTGATAATTGGACACCTTCTCGAATTTTAAAAGACATCTCCGATACCGCAAAAACAGATTGAGGCTCGAAAGCCAAGCAAGCAAGTTGGTAAGCTTTTGACTTCTAAACATAACAAGAAGAAGCATAGAAATAGAAAAAGAAATGAAAGAAAATAAGCAAACCATTAATCAGGAAAAAAACGTAGCTACACGACAGTACGAAAACCAAAATCTATCAGACAAAATTCAGTAAGTATTTCTGATGAAGAGCAGCCAATATTATGTGACACATCGCCAGATGAAGAGGAAAATGAAGCAGATAACTGTGCTGAGTGCGGCGAAAATTATTATAGTACCTATAATATCTTATTGAAGATTGGCTTCAGTGTCTGATTTGTCACCTGTGAGTAAAATTGTACAAAGTTTCACAGTTCAAAATGTGGACAGAAGAAGAGAAAGCACCAAAAACAAGCATTACTGACTGGAAAAAGCAACGGAAACGGCAAAACCAGCACTGGCCATCTGTCCCGCACTACTACGGCCAACATACCCTGATATTCCGGGTGAGATGGCCAATCAATCTACAAGACGTTCATCTCATTCGTCTACATCTTCTGCTAATAATTCTACACATACAGCTAATCCCAACTCTACATTAATAGCTTCGTCTACACATACAATGCATACAAGTCAAGAATATCCCATATTGGAAATTTCTATATCAGATACTCCACTTAATCGTTTTACTAATCAAATTTGCTTTGTTATTGTTAATGGTAACAAGAAAAATCTATTACAAAATTCTTTGATACTCATATAAGAACCACAATTCACTTATCAGAATCTTCACTAGATAATGACGTGGTTAAAGCCATAAAAGATTTTGTAAATCCCAGGGTTAAAACAGGCTTATTTGTTCATCCACTGTCAGCTATGTACAAAATTATCCCCATAATACAGAGAGAATTCAAAAGTGCTGCCATGAATGTAGTGTTTACAAAAACAGAAGTAGAAAATGTTCAGGAATATTTGCAACAGCAGCATCTCATTAAAAACTACCACTGTGGTAAAACCAACCACCGCGGAATCAATGAAACGTATTTGGCTTTATCTCGACGATACTACTGGCCTAAAATGAAAGATGAAATCTCAAAGTATATTTATGAATGTAGCATCTGCGGTCAAGCCAAGTACGATCGCAATCCCGTTAAACAAAAATTTCATGTTGTACCACCTCCTACAAAGCCTTTTGAACTTATTCATATAGATCTTTTTACTGTAGAGAATGAAAAATACTTTACTGCAGTTGATGCTTTCTCCAAATATGCACAAGCCTATTTATTAAGGGATGGAACAGCATTAAGTGTGGTTCAAGCACTACTTCAATTTTTCACTCATCATGGCGTACCATTGACCATAGTTTCAGATCAAGGACCAGAATTTACTAATCAAATGTTTCTTGAATTTATTAGGTTTCATAAAATACAGCACCATAAAATCTTAGCCCATGCTCCCAATGAAAACGGAATTGTTGAACGTTTTCACTCCACGATCCTAGAACATTTGCGGATATTAAAGTTGGAACATTTGAATGATAGCGTTAAGAATCTCATGCCTTATGCTCTCTTAGGTTACAATAGTTCGATTCACAGTTTTACCAAGTGCCGCCCATTAGAACTGATTACGGGACATTTTGATCCCCGGGATCCTATAGACATTGATCTGACCGAACATTTAACACAACAATACTTACAAGAACACAAAAAGCGAATGACCCAAGTATTTGATATTATCAATAAATCTTCTCTTCATGAACGAACAGAGCTTATCGAAAATAGAAATAAAAATCGCCAGCCTGAACAAGGTTACTCTATTGGTCAGCAAGTATTTGTACGCAATCCCATGGCTGGTCGTCAAAAATTAGCACCACGTTTTACTGCAGATAATGTTTTAGCCGACCTTCCTATTCACATATATACTAAGAGAAAGCGTGGTCCCATCGCTAAATCTCGCTTAAAAAGAGTCCCTAAAGATCGCGTATTGTTACAGGATACCAGTGCTAATCTTCCAAGTACTTCAACTGATTCACGGACAAGAACTAATGATTGACCCATTAGGCGATGGCCCTGGCTTACTTCCTTTCAAATTAGGACCAGCAAAAGTAATATCCCACTATCACTCCTTTTTACAAAATGTAGATTTAGGAAATATTCATGAACAGATAAAATCTTTTCACTTAAAGGTGCTGGATCTTAAGACTCAATTAGATAATAAAACCTTATCATTTTATGATCCACATATATCATTTTTAAATACAAAAATACAAAAAATATCCAGTAAATTAGAAAGCTTTGAGCCGATAAGGCATAAGAGAGGTCTTATTGATGGTTTAGGTTCCATAATTAAAAGCATCTCAGGAAATTTGGATTATACTGATGCTTTAAAATATAACCAGGCAATTAGTATTTTACAAAATAACGAAAAGAAAATTGAATTAGAATTTAATAACCATATGTCTTTGAGTAAAGAATGGATGTCACGTCATTCAAGTCTATTAGATAGTGTAGTTGAAAATCAGAAAAAAATAATTCAAGCAATTGATAGGATAGTTAGTGAGAAAGGTACGAATTTGGAAAAATATTCGCACCTAGCACAGTATATTTTAATGTTAAGTGATAGCATAGAAAGTCTTTACGACGAGATAAATCAGCTAGAAATAAATCTGGCATTTATTCGTGCATCGAGCACTCCACACTCAATTATAGATTTAGATTCATTAAAGCAAATGTTAGATAGATTAAGAAATTTATATCCAAAAGAAGAAATTCTTGATATTGAGCTCAGGGAATATTATGATACGTTAAAATTAGGATACTTTTATGTAGATAATAAAATAGTTATAGTATTCAAACTCCCTCTTATTATGCCGATAACATATGATTTTTATAAATTATCCATAATCCCTAATAAAAATCACCTAGCCCTTATACCCGTCCATCCTTATATAGCCATTCACAGTACTGATTCTATGTACATGGAGACAGAATGTCCGAAGACCAATTCATGGTATCTATGTGAGAAAAAATACAACCACATATCTCCACATAATCCAGATTGTGTGCATCAGTTGATTACTAAACAGGAACTCCATACATCGTGCACCCTGACTCCAATTATTCTAAAAAGAGAAGCACTTGAACAACTCGATGATAGACATTATACTATGGCTTTTCCTCTACCAACCAAAATTAAAACATCTTGTGGACAAGAAGAGTTTAAAACTCTGCAAGGAAGTTTTTTAGCCGTTATCCCTTATAATTGCTATCTTTCTGCACCTGGATTTACTATAATGAACAATCACGATCACATAAAAGGACGAGCCTTGAAGATCATGGAGCTACCACACTTACACGATCAGCTCAAAGAAATGCCTTCTATAAAACTTAATTCTATCAACCTTGAAAACCTTCATGACGTCAATACGAAGATATCGCTTCAATCACCAATGAAACTTGAACCGATCGCCGACTTAAACATCTACCACACTACAATTCCTATTTATACAATTGTCGTCATTGCCACTACTATAAGTATTGCGCTTCTATGTCGTCGGTTCATTCGAAAGAAAAATCTCCACCGAATGAAATCCAACACCGACGCCACGTCACAAGAAATTTATATGAAAATCGCTGATGAAGAACAAGTTGATCCAAAACTCATCAAAGTTCATCATGAAGCTATTTCAGCAACTACTTCCTCCAAAGTCCGTCAGTAGTTGCTCAACTTCGGGAGGGAGATGTTATATATGATGCATCCTGCATCATATCGCATCGCTCATCGCTTCCAGTTAATCGCGTACCGTCGTCACCGGGCGAGCGCGCTACCGACGCAGC
>DWOQ01000800.1:0-10347 GCA_018251115.1 Codatractus alcaeus
ATATAAAAAAACTAACTAACCATACATTATCAGGGAATGGAAAATAGCCATTACCCTAATGGTAAAATTGAAAATTAAGTATAAATATCGTAATAATAAATACACAACTGACGAACCACCCTGTAAATAGCATGTTATCAAAATTAATAAAATTAATCTTAAGCACAAAAAAATAATATTTTCTCATTTTGTCGACGCTACACAAACAGAGTCGGCAACTCTTTCAACGAGATAGAGAGTTCGTAAAATGAAATGGCGCGATACTAAGCGACTAATCTTTCCGCTCTATTTGTTAGACATTTCTTAGTCTTCTCACATCTAGGTCTTCTTTTAAAGATTTATTGAAAGCAATCTTCTTTGAAATATATTTGATAATTTTGGAGTCGCAGTCTGCTTGAGTTCATTTTATAGTTTCATTAGAGTTGATCCTTTGTTTTTTATGGAAAAAACAGCAAAGCAATGGTTTGAATTTATATTTTGATAAATAAAAAAATGTATATGTCCCTAAGACATTAACATCGTAAAGGACACGCTGTATGCAGGCGCATCAGTGTGTTTATATGCATGAAGAAGAATATCTGGAAATACGGAAATGTCCAGAAAGACAGACAAGGATGAAAGGAAACGATGGAGATATTGATCTTTCAGTTCAAGATAATTTAAACAAGCTCAAAATAAATGAATCTTTAAAAGAACAAGGATATCATATATTCCATCGCGAGTTAACAGCAACAAAGCAATTCCTATTGAAAAGGAAACAAACTCTGTCATTATAGCTATAGCATTCCATTTATCAATCAATAAATGCATTTAATTCATCAATCCTCTATACACGTATCAAAAGTAGGTATGTATAGGTTTAATTGAAGGTGGTAAATCGGTAGAATGTTTTAACAACCGTAAAGTCTTGTCGGCATCCCTATTTAGATGTTCCGATTGTTAGATCAAAATTAAACATCTCCGCAGAACAGACTAAACCCCGATCATCAGGGATTAATCGATTATTTAAGCTTTACTTTAAAACGATATCCTTTTTATTTGGCCTATGTTCCAAGCACTATCACGATTATTTATTGAAAAGATTTGAACATCCTGCATTTCCCGAAAAAGAACTGGCAATGCTGCCTAAAAGTTTGTGCGTGATTAAGAAATACTCCCAATTTCTAGCGTCTAAGGCCCATCCGTAAAGCATCCATAAGGTACATCCAGCGTTAGTCTGATTCTTGACCATACATTTGATGTCAATACAAACTAGAACGGTGAGCCCTTAAGCAATCGCGTCTTTATTTAGATGATTGTTATCACGTGATACGTCTTCGTAATTTAGTCACTGAACGGCGCCGACGTTCCTTTTAATGATTTATTGAGAAGACTAGGAGTACTGACGGTTTTATTTATGAGAATAAATTTTAAAAGTTGACAATTCAGCCGTAATAACTTGTACATTCTTCGTATAAAATTGTATATAAATATTTATGATCGCACAACCAAGGTCACCTTGGTCGAGTGACACTACCTGTAGCCCAAAATATTTTTATAAGTTCCTCTATGAACTGTAAAATTCATAGTTTTCTTGTCGTCCAATCTTTGCATATATTATTAAACTGTGGTACGATAACCCTGTTCATACCGTGTATTTAGGCTTTACACTTGCCCGCCTACAGCACAAGTAGCCGGTAAAAAAAATAATGCGAAGTGTACGAAGCGAGAAAGAGACAGACGAACGTCACCTCACAGCTGATGTAGTGTTTTTAAAAAATATCTATCGATAACAACACTATACTGTACCGGTAAAAGGATAACAATGACACTGATACACTTAAATCACTATTTCTTATATAAAAAGTGTGCAACTCACTATAATATCACTAGCACACAGTATTATAATGTTCGTCTCGCATTGAACCGCGTCCGATTGACGTATGCTCTGATTGCTAAGTGGTATTTCATTAAAGATGGCTCGATCCTTCCCGCCAATAGAAGAAAAGGCGCAAAGAACGGCGTCATAGGTTAATATTTTGTTGCGGTATTTTTATTTAGAGGTTAGGGACGCGACACGACAGCTGATTGGGACGTGCGGAGCGCATGCGCGGTATGCATTGTCTGGAAACGTTCAAGAATTGGAAAACTAATAGCAAGACAATACCAGGAAATAATACGATTTCGTCCATATTTTTTAATATATCACAAAACAATAAAATAATTCACAGACTGTTTCAAGCTCAATGTAGGAGTAGACAGAGATTATGAACAACGTTAAATATTTCTAAGTTTCTTTTTATAGATACTCGGAAATAAACATTTGTTTGGCAATACCCAACGGCAAATAAAGCGCCTAGCTACAGTTATAGCTACAATTCTTTCCAATACTTTCTGTAATGTTATCGTATATGAGAACAGCGAGAGTTTACCTACTGCGAGACTTCGCGATATAACCACGACTGCAGTTATTGAGAGAAACATTACTTTTACGAGCTCCAATCATCAATATTACCTGACGGAAACAATAATTTTCCATCGCTAATTAACTTTTGTAAGGCAATGATTCATGGTCAAGTCGCTAAATAATCGATACAGAATATACCTACAAGTCACCAGTTTCTTGATGACACGAACAGGTACTGCGGTTTTGAAATGAATGATAAATAAAATATTAATTATAAGATACATCTTTATACTTACTGAGACGTAGTTGGTATAAGTTGTTGAGGGTAGAAACACATACAACAAACTCACAATAGCAACACAGCTACTTACATACACGAGATGACATATCTTCCTACGTATCATATACTAGGGACTTTGTTGACTGTTTACTAATTCGAACACAAGTTTACTTTAATTTGAAGAAGCTACAATGATTGAGTCTTATTCCAGTAAGCAGTAGTTAAGAACCGGTATTCCAATAAACATGTGAAGCTTCTTGCGAGTCCCCTTCGGTTATTTCGCAGCCCTTTTGTATAAAACAAGTCTGTATCGTAAAACTTGGGAGTTTTAACTTAAACGCTTTCTATACACAATTTGAAATACAGTATCATACTGTATACGTACAAAAAAACCGGTGAAACTGTCAAACCCACTATGACCAACAGCAACTACACAATTCGAAAAAAAACACCATACTAATTAATTTAATTGAACAATAAAATCGATGCCAATACATAATTATATAGGTACTGTCATACGTTCAATTAGGGTGTTATCCCACTGCTGGATTTGTATTTCGTCTTAAAAAGAATTTGGTCCCTAGTACCTACCTCGCCGACCAGCACTAGTACGAGTAAATTTACAAAGAAACAACATTTAGGGAAACTCACGATGTTGTCCTTCGCCGTTAAAACACGTTATGTTTAATTTGTAACGCTCACATAATTTAGAAAATTCAGAATTGTATGCCAGTATCTTAAACTGTTAGACTCGCAGCAGCGAAACCGAAATTTATATCACTATCACTGCACTCATTCATACTTATACACGTAGGTGATCTATACATATGTATGCAGTATAATTTGCGATATTTTTAAGAAGTATATTGCAAATTATGTACATTTTTATGAAGACTCGTTCACAAAACTCTTCTAACTAACCGAGGGGCTAACGTAAAAACTAGAAGTATCGTTATTATAACGTAAAACGATGGTCATTCGCAAAAAGCTATCTGTTTGATAAAAACGATCGATGGTGCTTGAAGGTCATTGTACTCGACAACCAGTAGCTAATATTTATTGTGAACAGTAGTGGACAGTTGTTGAAATGAAACTTAATTCTCTAAAATTTCTCTAAATTCCAATTATAATCTGCTCTTGATGTACCAGTGTAAAGATGATAAAGTTTCTATTATATTTTCACCATACAATAGGCGTTAATGAAATATAGTTAAAAGTTGTTTTCTCCGCGTGGACTGTTAATAACTGAGTGTTATGTGTTGACTTGAGAGATAAGTTTATGTAGATGCAACGTGACTCGTATCTAAACTATGCTTTGAAATATTGAAGACAGAGTAAAAAGGTAGGTAAGTTATCAACATTCTTTAATAACTCCGCTTTTCTCAGAAATCAATTGAAAAAGAAGTGTAGTTGCTGTTGGCCATAGTGGCCTTGACAGCTTCACCGGGCTTTTTGAGGCAAGCCCCTGACGGAGGTCAAGCCTGGGAGGACAGAAGACTATGATCGGGAAGGGTTTTGGTCCCCGTTTCCGGTTGATCGGTTCCTAAACAGGGGACTTGTATGCGTAGGAATCAGGTGAAGACTTACAACCAGCCCGACGTCTTCGATTGCCTACATGATTGGCCCTGACTACATTCATGGGCAAAATTGGCCACTTGGCATAAGGTGGACTGTTTGTTTCTTACTTCTGTAAGTAAATAAATGTATATTTTTAAACGAACATTGTGACAGGTTTTATGTTACATCACGATATGTATCATATCGACATTCGATGAGGTGGCTTAACATTTTTCTTTGTAACTCCATTAGAAACATATTTGCACTTGTATTGGAAAGTAAAACAGTATCCAAATACAAAATTATATCCAAATCTTCAGAGCCGCTTCCAAGAAACTAATAAAATATACATAATTTGAGTATTTATACACGAATTGCTCATTTAAAGTTATAAGATTAAATACCTAAATGCTAAATATGTAATAAAATAAACCGTAGTAACTGGACTGGATAATAAAAAGGTCCCTCGGCGTTTGATAGCGTAGTCCTTAAATTAACACAAGTGCTTAATTATTATTCTGTACAAGTTAAAACGTAAAACAAAAATTGACGATTTGTATAAGAGGTGATGACGAAACATTTTAAATGTTTTACGTTGACTTTTATACAATATTGATACCCCTGAAGGTCCTACGGTAGTTTTCGTAAATTCAGTCGTCTTAGTACAATAGCCCTGGCACGAAACAAATAACGTCATCTCGATATTTTGCAAATTATCAACCAAATACGAGTACACTAAAACAGAAAATAGTAGAAATTGCGAATATACTATACCTTTCGATTCACCAGCCTTTGAATGTCATCGGCTTGATATATCCTTTAAAGGCCACTTTGACTGATTCGTCGATCTCTCATCCCGTACCTCCCTTATTTCATTGATCCATCTAGGCCTACATTTACAAGTTAACTTTGATGTCAAAACTAAAACATAACGTTAGAACTATACTACAAATAAACCAGTTTCCTTGATAATATTCCAGTTTGAAAATATTCCCGAGAATCGTTGTACTGGAACACTATTAGTATTTTAAATCAGATAAACTCAGTGCTTCGTACTCGAAAAAAGGACGATATACCGTTAGCTGGACGAAAATCGCTAGCAAAAGTCCGAAAATTTTTAGCTTTTTCCAGGACAACGCCGTTAGCACAGATTTTTCGGAGTTGTAAACTTGATTTTGCACTACTGATATCTATCCTAACAACACCGCAAAAATCAGTTCAGTGCAATTTTTGCAACCTCCGATTATTAACATGACTGACCTGATCAATGTTTTAAATAAAAAAATGGCATTTTCATTGGAAGAAATTTTGTTTTAGAATAATATTAATTTTACATAAGAATCATTTTTTAAGCAACATAATTTTCATTGTGGTTCAACTGTAGCAACTTATCTACTACGTTTTTGCTATTTACGTCTTCCACATTTGTCTAACACTAAAATATGATAATTGACTGATCACACATATTATATTCTACTAAAGTGTATGCATAGTTTATTTTTACTAAGTTTATCAAAATTTTATAATGAAAACAAAGCAATTCCATGAAGCGATCTTAGCAATTGAGAGATTTGGGTAACTAAAGAGCCAATGGCCATAAGTCTTACTTAAAGCAAACTTACTTAATAGGAGAACTATTTAGTATACATAAAGTCACGCTGAACTAAATTCGTTTCAAGATTTGTTTTAGGATATAGTCAATATCGTTAAGACAAAACACGAATATCGATATGTCATAAGCTATATGAGATAAACACATTATATTTAAAAGAGGCATAATAAAAAACGATCGTTCCACGTTGTCTAAGAAGACAAAGAAGAAAAATTACCATTGTATTCGCCATTTTCGGTCTTTCGCGTGACGGAAGCTCGCTCTGGGGGACCATCTCATTCAATAATTCCCGGTAATGACCTAAGTAAGTCAGTTAACAAGGCCCTCCGACGCTCTCGTCAGAATGAACTGGATATTTTTCAAGGCTATTGAATTATTCACGGGTTTCGAGTGAGGTTTTAAAAGATTTAAGGTAAAAGTGCCTCGTATTTTTACGGCAGGAAAACTTAATTTCAGATGTTGGTTTAAGTTATTTTTCTAGAATCGAAGTGGGGCACAGAAAAGGGTGTAAGAAATACCAGTAAAAAAAGTTTAGGAATTTATTTTATAGCAAAAATGGTCGTTATTATCAGTTTTTATGGTCCCGAAACCAAAAGAATGCAAATGAGACCTTATTACGAAGGTTCCGCTGTGCGTCTGTTTATCTAAGAATCTGTCCGTCTGTCGGTCTGTCCGATACTATAGTTGTTTTTGCGTCCTCTATTAAATCATATAATAGATCTATTCTACTTCCTGCGTGTGTTAATAATTAGGATAGCAACTACAATTTAGATGCAATAATCGAGGCTAGGCGGCTGTTTCCAGAGAAACCACTAATTAATATCTGGCTCGGAACGTCGAACACAACATTATTAGTTGATTAGTGAAAGCTGAGGTCTTTCGTCAAGCGGCGAATGTTATGTTTACAGACTTGCAAATAAATTTCTCAACTGCTAGATCTAGTATCGAGCTACGTATACGAACTATCTGGAATACCTGTCATATCTACCACTGAGTCACTCTTACTACTAATTTCATCGTATTCAGTACTACAAATTATTTAAGGTTTATTATTTGTACTTTGTGCTTTCCTTTTAACATCTGTCATTTTGACTGGGTAAGCTCGGAATTGCTAACCTAAGTGGTGCACTATTACTGCATTGATATATGACTGTAAATAATAAATGACGTACTGTAGAAAAGCAATTACACTGTAAATAATTGAATTTAACCTTGATATGTGTGACAGCTAAAGTACTATCATTACTGCGATCAGCAATTTGCCAATCACTCGATAGCGTTCGTTCGGTTCGCAGATCGAGGCCGGATTTGCAAGTTGAAATTGTCCATTAACGTATTAGTGTATTTCCATTTCCATTACTGAAAGGTGTGATACGATTTGCAAATTACAGATTTAATTACACGCGAGACAACGTATTTGAAGCTTGTTCTGTCAAATCATTTGGTGTGATGTGAATATCTGGAACATCTATCGGGAATGCTCCTAACATTAAAACAATAAAATCATCATATTGATTTTGTACTGAGATATTATGCTATATAGCTATATAATTAAAGATTTTCACAATCTTAGCCCCGACTCCTAGTTTCGTATATACCTACCCTGAAACAAATACCTAACGCACTTTCTAAAATCTATTCATAATTAAAATTTCTGACATCTGGGGATTGATCCAAAAACTTCAACGTTGCATACTTGGATATACTCATGTAGGTAAAAAATAATATTAAATACTTAAGTAAAATTTATGGATAGGGTGCAAATGACTACTTACAAACAACTATAACGGTGTATCTTAATTTAAGTTGGCATGCTTCGTATTCCAGGTGCAAACATTACTTAGTAAGATGTATCTTCTAATACTATGCCTCCTTTTGAGTCCGGTTCTAAGTCTCTCTGGAGACGATGCTAGTGTCTCGCTAGATTACTTCAAATACAAAGACGTGAAGCACTTGGTGTATTTTGCTTGTGGTTCTGTAACAGGTAAATTTAATTTTATAAGCTTATCTAACTTAGAAACATCGACTACAAACGTATCATAGTACATTTAGGACCATTCATGTTATTAAAATTTCCGATTACAAAACCATGCTTTCTACACTTATAACTATACGCTAGGATTTCCCTATATCGTAGGTTACAAGGATACACACCTTAATGAATACACAAATACCTAGAATCTAATCCAAACACATCATTTAGATAATTGGTCGCGAATCAAAGCCAGTATTGTAACGGCTCCGTCACGTGATCATCAATGATAGGAAAACAATAATTATTTATTGTCATAGTCCACAAACTTATCGCATTTACCTCTAAGAATTTCACATGTATTGCACGATAAACATATAAAACATATGGATAAATAATAAGGTAATAATGTCTGGAGTATTTTCATTCATACATAGCAGTTATCTTTACCCGAATTTTTGATTAATTTTCTATCCTTTTGTCTTTCCTTATTCGTATGTTTTGTTGGTTTCAAAATCTATCGAATATGCAAACTATCAAACACTAAATGAAATATTACATCCATTACGATATTGCTAGTTTTCTACCCATGTCAATTCCAAACATAATCCTGACAGCATTTCTCCTGGATACTTCGATCCCTTATGAATATATCTGGGTTATGTCAGCTTTTCTCCGAATTTAATTAAATAAAATACCAATAATTATTAGGCCTGCTTAAACTTTTCATAAGTTGCGTAATACACGTAACTGATGTTGTAAGGAAAAAAGGAATCAAATCATCCATAAATATCTTCATCCCAAGATAATTTACAGGTACTCGGGATACTTTTTTTCATGTCGTAATAATGGCTTTTTGAAAAAAAAACAAACATGTCTCTAAATAAAGGCTCAATTAATCAATTCAATGAAACAATTGACGACCCGCGTGGCTGTGCGGTTACCACAAAAGGGAATGCTAGTATGGGGGTATGAGAGTAGAAAGCGTCTAATTAATCAACGATCATAAATAAGCATTAGCATTCTTGCAATGGTTTAATTCAGCTTCCGATGCGGTTTCCTTGAGTTTTCGAAAATGTCTAATTTACTGGCAACTATTAAAATTTGGGATTAATAGTAATTAAATGTATGTGCTGTCATGATAATAACATCGATCCCCGGAATAAGTTGAACGTTCTGAGGTAGCAAGCAACTACTTAAACTTTAATAAATGATTGTTGTTGCAGGTACAAAGCAGTTTGTTAACAGTTTAATGAATAGAGACATACGAGTCTCAGTGAAATATATTAATAACATACAGAATGATTGGGAAAAAGCACTTATTCATCAAAATGCAGCTGTTGGAGTTTTATTAAATGGAGCTTGTGAAAATAAGGATTTTGTTCTTGAAGATGTAAGAAATTACACACTAAGACTTACTTCAGTATCATTTTATGGTTCTATATCTAATGCGTGGCAAACTATTACTGATCCTCGGCTGTTTGTCTGTTCGCCTACACGTCTGTTCATCTATTCCTTTATCGTAGGGCTGTACTTTATGACTCGTAAAAGGTTAATTTAACCTAAGATATACTTACATTTTCACAGTGTATATACTACGGCTTACTATGGCTGTTAGAGAAAAATATAATAAAAATACTAAAGAGTAAATTAAAAGCTTTAAAATATATTTAAAAGCATCAATGGGAATTAAAATCATCTATTGTGCCATTGTGGCACCACATGACGCGTGACGTGTAATATTTTTTGTATTCGTTGCGACTGTCCCTACAAAAGTGTCTTTTCTCTTAACTTTTTTAGTATTCTAGTACGTACACGCTGCAGGCTAGAATTCTATGCGGCGTAGGTACCATGGTAACATAATGAATATCTATTATATATAAGAATACCCAAACACCTAGAGTATTTTTGTATTCATTATAAGATAAAATATCTAAATTCATCATTTAGAACGTTCTGCGTGTCAAACAGGTGGCGACACAACAAATGGTGAAGAAACGAATTCCACTTATCTTTTTTATTTATACACCTTATTTCAATATCTGTTTTAGGCATCAAGAGCTAACTTGTTCGACGCTATGCACATGTGGCTATTGATAGATTCTATAAATGACGGCAATTCGACTGAACCTAGATTGAATGGACTATTTCAACGCCTAAATTTTAGCGTTTGTACTGATTTAGTTCTGGCTAGTTTCCAAGGTAAGTTGTGTACAGTTTATCTAAACTATTGAATTAGAAAATAATTTGGTTAGATACTATCACTACGATATAGGACGGTATTTGTATATGCGCTTGCCGATACACAAGTTTTTGTTCAGCGTTTTATTCGATCTGAATGACGACGGAATCCTTTCTGTGCAAGTCCGATTTGCACTAGGATTTTATTTGTATCTAGAATGAAAACTATTTAATATGTACTAAATTAGTTAAATTTTCTTCCAAGAATATAAATTCTTTGATCGATAACAAAATTTTCATTAATATGTATTGGAAGCGTAGAAAAATACAAACTTGCAAAACTCAAGAATTCATCTCAA
>DWOQ01000801.1:0-10344 GCA_018251115.1 Codatractus alcaeus
AGCAGACCCGGCAGACATTGTTCGGGTACCAGAATATTTTTAATTTAAGTGGAAAAATATTTTTCTGCGAAAAATAAAAATCCTGATCAACTATAAAACCAAACGGTCCGGGCCTACTTAAAGATATGAAAAAACTTCATCACAATTTGTCCCGCCCATGTTAGGAGGAGTTCATTGACATGAACACGTACAGAAGAAGTATACACAGATAACAATTATATTACTGAAAATAAAAGCGTTTGTTAACTAAGAAACGCCAAAATAGTTTATAAATAAACCGGGATTAATGTCCGCAACCTATTAAACAATTCAGAGATAACGCAATACATTTTTGTCACAGCTATGTATATAATTGATTGATGGATGGATTTACTTACTTAATACTTTATTATTGTTTACTTAAATCTAAATTATATCAACATTATTTTTATGAATTTCAATAAATTTCATTGAAATAATTATTAAACTTATTACATAGAAATGTAAGTCGTATCGTGCGTAAGTACACGCATCTACTTTTTTTTTACCTGAATCTCAATTCCCAGTATAAAACTTAACGTCTCATTCTAAAATTTACCCTCAACCCTAATGTACAACTACGAAAAACCTAACAATATACCGTTCCTACATGGTTGTTGACCGTTATTCAGACACATAAAACAAAGTTGGTACCTACGCACAATCGTTCATTGATAGCATTGAGTCGTATTGACCTTGATTGACAAGTTCAAGTTCAGGCTTTGGTTCAGTCACACATGCTTCGCTACTGTCTCGGTTATACGTAAAACATTTGTTTGATTTATTCAAGCTAAGTAATTAATGTTTGCTTCTTTCTCGATTGTTACTAGTAAAACTATTTAATTTCTTATAGACGAACCGGCTTTTGTTATCTATGCTTATACTTTATACATTTATAGTGATTAGTTTAATAAAGCTTTATTGCTATAAATTATAATAGAATGAACTATTGGAATTAAATTAAAAAGAATAATGATCGATCGATTTCAATTCATAATGGGACGCGAAAATCTTCACAAGCTTAGTCTTATCTCATCTTGATAATATCTTAGAGGCATTGTTAATACGGTCCACAAAAGGCTAGAGCATATTCAATATACTGGCTGTGGACTCATGATTGGTGTGGGCGCAATAGGATTTCTGAAGACGTGACAATTGTGCCGGGACGCCGACGCGGTGACGCGCCGCTAGTGTCGTGACCTCATCATTGTGGATTACCTATTTATCGGTTCCAGGATAAACTATAACTCCATATTATTATTGTACAACGAAAATACAATTTAAATACCTTGTCTGGATATAATACCATCAGTAGACATGAAAAGTTTGTTGGAGACAGGCACCAACGAATCGCAAGTGCCGTGACGTCACTACTAGACGCTGAAATGATATCAAGTTCATTTTAGTCTTGTACTAATATTGGACCACTTATATTGAAACAGAACCATTTCCAAACAAGCAAGTTGAATTAGCGTGTAGTAATGTAATGTGATAGACTACAAAAAAAACATTTACGATCTCACCACAACCCCTTCAAGGTTCGTCTTGTAACGTGACTTAACAGTTACCGAAAGCACTGGTTGAAAAATACTGAATAAATACATATAGAAGTATGTGAAGAGTAGTGTTTTTTTACAAAAATTAACACGTATTAAGAAACATGTTTAAAATGGATTACAAACGCGAGACATTATCAGACTTAGTCGTTTTGTATCAAGTTTATGTTAAATTAATTTAGTTAAAAGTCTTTATGTCTGTTTGCTTGGTTGATATAATTTCAAGTTGATTATAAGATCTTCTTTAAGCGGTGTGCCCCTGTGCCCACAACAATCTTAATAGCGACAATAATTCATTTTTCATACCGCGGTTAAATAAAATTACTAAAGTCCGCTATTTCAAAATATTATTAAACCTTTCAATTCCATTTCTTATTTCTATGGTTATATTAAAGCTTGTCAAAAATACGTGCATATTTCGTTTGATTTTCTTATTCTCACGGTCACCAGATTATTGACAAGAAGCAATTGTAACTTAATTGTGGCTTTATACCCATATTGTATTACAATTCAATCTAATACAAAAGGTCGACTACTGTTTTCTTACAAAACTGACATTTAGCACACAGAAATAGCCTTAACCCGATTTTCCTGTATGAGCCTAACAGTGTCATCCTGTTTTGTCTGTTCTGGCGGAAAAAGACAATTCGCAAGAAATTGGCTAGTGTCGGTCTCGGTGTATGCAACTAAACTCAATAAATTTATATTGAATTTACTTCTAGTAATTATTTTTAATACTATAGGATTTAATTAAAACAGGATGATTATAATCGATGTTTGCATTAGACATTGAGAAAAAGAACATAATGTAAGCTAATACTAATTACCAATTTCATAATCATAAGCTATGTGTCATCGTATAATTTCATACATATTAACAAATACCACCTATTTAACATTACTAATATTGATTCTAGGTATTGGTTCAATAAACTATATTTTAGTGGAGAATACCACAGCCAACTCCACAGGATCATTATTTATAAAGTGCCGTAACCACAATAATTGTGATCTATTTTTGGTTCATTCTACACGCATTCGCCGAATAACGAGATAATTCAGTTGTACCTACGTTATTGCTTGTTACCCTACATTTCTGAGAAACGTTTCTCGTAGCCAACCTCTAATTGCGTTCAGCAAAAACACGTTATTGACAATGAGATTGTTATGAGCAATCCGTTGAGTAACATCGACTTTTGGGCTCTGAGTCATGTTTTCAATGCAGTTACAGGGACCTAGGTCCCTGTCCTCGCTTAAAACTAGGTTAGCTACACAGAATTTGCTTCAAAAATAAGGAAAATACATACATCAAACAGTAATTACGGGTAATTTTATGATTGTGTCTATTATTAAATGTTACATGTATCATTAAACTACTTGTATTTACTTAAAATAACCCGTTAGAAACAAACTTATCAGTATCCGCTATTGAAGGTAACACTGATTATAACAAAGATGAGACAAAAAATATTGCAACGAAGTATGCAAGCATCTGGATACCCATCATGTTAACAATATTGTCACAACAATTTAAGATGTAATCTGCAATCAGCATAATTAATGAGTGTAGGTTCTGAAGCGGTTGACCTGTTTTGCACTAGTTGAGTAGACAAGCGCAAAAAATGTAAAATGAGATGATTAATCAGTGCCCCACTTTGAACTGGTTTTGGCAATTACGAATATGAATACCTACATGTGTAGTACAGTAACTACAGCTCCCTGACATTAAATCTGTTGCTTCTTAAACACTTCGTGACAGTCCAAGGCGACGAAGTGGGTGACTTAAATCTTTAGGGTTGACAAAAATTATGATTATACAAAATTATTGAATTTATACAAAATGATTAAATTTTATTGGAGCAATGTAATTGTAATTTTTAAACGATTTTTACGAAATATGTTACAGTGCTGGCCTACCAGTAGGCCATGCAGGTGAAACTCAACTGTGTTTACATATTTGTCACGATACTTTTTATCCAGGAGAAGGATATAAAGATTAAATAGGATACAGACAGATACACTCGATAAGGTGCAGACCTACAAACATAAGTTAAGTAAGCTCGTATCAAACAAAACCAAGATGTATCTATGTCCCTAGCCGTCTTAGACCTTCTGAACGAGCGTGAGAGAAAAATAACACTGCTGTAGACAGCTAAAAGGCTAAAAGACAAGAGCAACGACTTCCAGTAATAAAGACATATCCTTTGAAATAAACATTTGTTTCAAAAATAGTATCTATGTATTTCAATGGTGGTTTTCATTTTAACGACAGTACGTACATATCAATGGTTTAATTAAATAAATATAGGCACCTACTGCCCATACAACCTCGGTAAATTTTAATTAAAATCATTTACAACTATATTTCTCTTAATTTCAAATTAAAAAAGAATAAAACAAAATTAAAAGTTCCATCTGGCAATCCTGTTGGTTGGCGCCTGCCACGAGTGTTAGGAGCACGACAAAAAGTCAATTCGTCGTATCATTTTTACAGCTGCACTCACGCTTCACGATTTATCGCCGATGCATGGCAAAACGTTGTCCCTTATTCGTATTCCGTGTGCACCGGCTCAAAATTGTCATTACAGATTCACTGGCGCATAATGATTTCAAAGTACACGTATTATGAGAATGTGTTATAAAGAATAACAAGAAAATGTCAAGATTATCCACTAGTACGGCTAGGCATTTAAATAGACGTATTGATTGACTGATTGTGGGTAGGTATTAGAGGATAGGTGTTATTTGTATTGTGGTTTCGCATTTACGGCGAAACTTTTGTTACAATCTAAATGAAAACATTGTTTAGGTAAAGTAATTGATAGATGCAAATTTAAAGGTAGCTAAGCACCTATGTACTTTGGTAATTTCTTATTAGGTAAGTAAGTAGTCGTAAGATAGGTAAAGTAAATAGTAAGATAGGGTAAGTAAATCAATTGGTCGGGCTTAGGTAGATGGAATATCTATCGCAGCAAAGCACCTACATGAATAAGAATTATACTAATAACGGAACATTTATCAACGTAAGATTTCTTATGTTATGCAAATAACCCGTCATCGCATACCTACTTAAATTTATAAATCCGTTGATTAGCCAAACAAGGATCACGAGCACTAATTGTCACTCTCATAAATCAAATATGGACGTCCGTTCACGAAATTAACGGAACCGGTACACGATAGATTCGACTGATGATGTAGACAGATAATAAAGAGGTTCGTTTGCGTATTTACCTACGCGATTTGAATTAAAATGTTTAACTGACCTGTTTTAAAAAATCCTATAAGGCACTACAATTGGAATTCACAACACTAGAGCACTTTTTGTTCACTGTTAATTGTATTATTTTCATGTAAGACTTTACTGAAATTTAATTTTACAAACAGTCGTTAGAAAACATCGATACGTCGCATGTTATGCGAGCGGAGAGGGACCGCTTCAAGCAATCAACACAGCCATCTCAGAACGCGGCATGCGCCCGAATGAAATGAAATTGAATGAATAGCCGTTGCGGTTGCGATATCGGACCGAGCAACTGGTGTTGAAGGAACAATAAGGAAAAAATTAAGATGTGGTCCGTCCAACAAACTTGATTTATTCACACCATATCCCTAATCCACTACACTAATTTGTAAAATTGAATACAAACAGACGGTTCGTAATTGCAATATTAGGTAGTTATTTCAAAGCATGTACCTATTTGCACATCTTATTGCTTATATTATTGGGTATAATATTCTGTTTATATATAACTAGTCTGGTACCTAATTAATTGAGTTGGATAACACTCACACGGCAAGTTATTTTCATAGAGTAACGTAAGTAAGTTTGTCCTGAAAATATCTATCATGGAATCGAGCGGTGGAACTATTGTAAATTAGTGATAAATAAATAAAAAAATCCTTAAATAAATTAAAAAATAAGTATAATAAGCCTTCCCATAAATTAAACGGTAAAAAAACATGGCTGATAATTAGAATTAAAAGTGAAAATAACAGTTTTATTGTTGACACGATTTTAAGGTTTACCAACAGTTGCATAATTTTCCAATTGTATATAAAAAAAAAAAAAACAGATTAAGTAATTAAATATTTTACAAAATGTACGTTCATTATATATTAATGAGTAAGTAATTTTTTTTCTATCAAGCGTAAATACCTCGTGGAGATCAAATTGATCAAGATTTTATCTATAAAGCGTGCAAATTGAGCGAGATGATAAT
This sequence comes from Codatractus alcaeus, assembly GCA_018251115.1. Taxonomy (NCBI): domain Eukaryota; kingdom Metazoa; phylum Arthropoda; class Insecta; order Lepidoptera; family Hesperiidae; genus Codatractus; species Codatractus alcaeus. The sequence continues at coordinate 5,798 of DWOQ01000801.1, forward strand.
CCTACCTTTAGATAATATAATAATAAAGATAATAAAGATCGATAACATCAAGTCTTTATCTCTCCAAAAGGAGCCTAAGGCAATTTGTCGACGTAGACATGCACATTGTACCTACCTATTGATTCCGCCAACTTTCATTGCAGGCGAAAGTCAAATAATTTTTATCGACAAAAATGACGCGAAACTATGGTTTAGGTAAAGTTTGGAATGAATGTCCACATTGAATGTGCTAGGAATTAATAATCACTAACGATAAACGAAAACGGACTGAGGAATCATGTTGAAGAACGGAAAGAGGAATCAGGTCTGCTCCCGTTTTACGTGTTTTTGAAAGCACGTTTTGCTTATCAATCCAACTTAGGAAAGTCTGAAGCATACGCCACGACGATACTCCAATGCGGATTGGTACAACGGTGGTGGTTACGGATTACCAACACTTGTCGGATGTTTTCAAATCACCCACAAGGCCTCAAGATGGTTAACGACTGCTATCCAAGGACAAAAACAAAGTCCGATGAATGTCCCCCGAAGCGGAAAGCGCGTATGAAATTACGTTAACACCGGTCACCCGTCGAACCCCTGACCGCGCCTGACGTTAAGTAACTTTGTAGCCGACACTACACAAGCTGCAGAGTTATGTACACTTCAAGCATTCGCAAAGTGCTTGGACAGAGGATAACATTAATAAAGAGTAACAACTCATCCGTCAATGGCCGAAATGCATCTGTGATCAACGTCAAGAAGAACATCAGTCCTTTTTGATGTCAAGTATGGGTGACAGTGAGGACTAAATATCTGATGAATTACGCATTCATTTGCTGTTTCCATTTCTTCGCTTTGCTATTAGAGGTGGATTAGGGTTTTCTAGTTACGAGAGGACCGTGCCCAACAATGTGATAGTAATGACTGATAATGAGGTTAGAAATGTACTCACAAATGGATTTAGGACATATTGATAACCGCAAGGTTCTGTAACGGTTCATGTAACAATGGTGCACTTGTATGAGTTGGTACTGGATCAGATGAGATGGTTATCGGAGGCTGTGTCCGGGTAGGTCACGGACGATAATCGTTTGCACGAGAAATGAGCTTTCCTTATCGTACCAATACATTATTGTAGTTCAGCGATACGCGAATATGCTTTCTATTTAACTGCCAACTGTGTCGTTGTCGGATTTTCCAAGCAAGTAATAAATGAGCGTGTCATACAGATAATTTTATTTTAGGATATAATAATAAAATAGGAATTAAACAAAACATGGATATGATATTTCAAATGTATAATGTAAAATCCGTTTAAGAATTGTTTTATGCTTTCGTACCTAAAGAGTGCTGACGGGATTCCGTTACTAAGGCTTCACTGTCCGTCTTTTATCCTGACATATTGCTGCATCTTATAAACCATTATAGACCGACACTTGAAATCTTGTAGAGTGTGTAATAAATGTAATAATATGGCTGTTTTAACAACAAATAAAAAAATGGGTAAACTAAAAGCTTAAACAATAATAAAAGTTGCTAATAAGACACCATCATCATCTATTTAAAAAAAACTAGGATTCCCGGTGTCGTACACACATAAAGACGAAGCAGAAACACTCAGACTTAGAACAGAAATCTAAATTCATCACTTAAATTTCGGACTGGCCGGGAATCAAACCCGGAATCCTTTTCGTGTAAGACCGGTGTCAACCGCACCATCACGCGGATCATCTACATTATTCTATTATGCCATTGCAGCGATGTTTCGGTACCCACATGAAGTGTGATATCGTGTTATTTTGTTATGCTATCTTGCGACAAGTATATAGTACTGCGATAGTATCTGTATATTATATATAACATAGTGTTCAAAGTTTTTTGTTCCATCTTAATGATTGTGTGTGTGTGTGTGTGTGACCGATTAAAATTGGACAGATTTTATTAACTTGAGGGATTCCATAATTATTAGCAAAAATACTTCTAATTTTAAATATTGAACAACTTTACTGTGTAATAATTAATACAAAACATATTTATAGTAAAGGTGAAAACAATTAAATACGTTTGGATATCAAATGTTTCTCAAAGTTGTTAAACAAGTTTCCGACCTTGAAACTCTATTTCTATGTACATTATCATGTAAAATACTAATTAAGTTCAAAATCTTTAAATACCCGTCTATAAAAGTCTATAAAAACATTTAACATATTTTTATAGTGCTAAATAGTAGAATAGAATAGAATTTATCATGTTTTAAAATAAAGGTCAGTGGGATAACCATACAAATTGAAAATATAGGACATGCTCGAATGACAGAATCGTAGTTGAATAAATGCAACACTGGGAATTGGAATAAAATTCATAATAAAACCTTAATAATATCCTATTTTCAGTGAGAGCTCGTGTCACAAAAGCAACTGACACGGATTATTTTGTATCCCTATTCTTTACCAATGTATATTTTACAGAGTTGTAATTGTAGATTCAATTTCAGATAAAGCACAGTGGCTTTAGTCATGCTGTAGAGAGTTTAATGACTTTGAGAGACATTTTAGAAGTTATAAAGTTTCTTAAATAAGTCAGTAAATATTTTTTTAATAAAATATTGCGATAAAGCTTTATTAACTTTATACATTTATCCGGTATTTGTATACATCATAGTTATCCTAACCATAATAAATCACTTTTTAATACACAAGTAAACAATCCGTTTGCTTGTTACCAGCTGTGTCAGTTAACGATGTATCTCGGATGTTTTGCCAAAAAACGTGGTTGGGAACACTTGATTTTTTGCTCTTACCCCATATATGTATAATAAAAAGCATTTTTCTCTATGGGAGGCCACTAATAGCATCCCTAAATGCGGCCATTAACTAATGAAAGGGTTAATTTCTTAAGTTAAATGGTTTTCTAATCACTAAAATGTTTCGAATGGATCGCTTTGTTAATGAAACTATAAAAATATGTTTTTATATTATTGTCATGATATAACAAGATATTTTAAATGCATTGGTAATTAAATTTTTTGAATTGAAGGTTGTATATAAATTGGTAATTTAGTTCCCTTGCGTGTTAAAGTGTTTCTGCATTGTTTTGTGTAATATTATAAATTTTATATTATAACATGTATTTTATGAGACTCGGTAAATACGCTTAACAAAGACAGAGTTGTAATGCAATAAAATACTACAGGATAGGACCTTGATCAAATTTCTATTCTATGAGCTATGTGAGTCACATTCAAATAAAAACTTTTTATATCTAATGGATTGAAATTGAATCTGCAATGTTGTCTGGAAGTTTTAAGTTTATCCAATGGACAATGGCTCACCATCTGACTCATCTCACTATGAGCTGTTTTCGCTTAAAATTCTACGAGGATTTGTAACATGAACTTTCTGCACGACCTTTATCAACCCCTGTGAAGAGTCTATTCATTTTACGCAGGAATCCTAGAGATTATTTGATAACGACTTATCGAGATCGTAAACGGTCTACAAAGTTAAGCAACGCCAGACGCAGTCGTGGCTGATGGGTGACTGCTAGTGGTTATAGTTCACGCTGTTTTTGTGCTTCAGAAAGTAGGTATGTTGAGCAGCCGAACGCATATGTATCATTGAATATGACGACCCGCGTAGCGGTGCGGTAACCACACCGGCCTGACACGCAGAGGGTTCCGAGTTCGATCACCAGTCAGAAATCTGAGGGATGAATTTAAATTTATGTTCTGAGTCTGGGTGTTTGTCGTCTTTGTGTCTGTACATGGCACCCACGACACATAGAATCCTATTGGGGCTATGAGTGTAGAAAGCGTCTTTAAGCGTCTTTAATAGCACTCGGAAAACCATGTCGATACGCTTATGGACAATATGAAAATAGTCAAAACTAGTTGACTACGAATCGGTACGAACCTAGACATCTGTGATAAAACTTAGGTATGATTTAATCGTTATTAAGAATGATTACTTATCGGCGGCATTTACCAGTTACCATCAGATGGAATGCATGCTCGATTGCTACCTTTATACGATAAAATAAATGTATATACTCCTAAAAATATATTTGTATAAATAACTGATGATTTATTGTTTATGGTTTTGTTCAGACTCAAATAGAAATTATTTGCTCTAACCTATTGTATGGCTTTTAACGTGTCTGATATAAAAATTATAAGCAAAACAAATAACATTCGACAATACAGAACAATAGAACAATCAAGTAAATGCGTATTTAGTTCTGGAACATGTTCAACCCATTCCCACTAGTTTCGCCGGTGCTACACTTCCTTTAACACTTGCTCAAACAATACTCTACTTCCGACAAAACACCAAACAAAAAGGGAATGTTACACCTAACCATAAATTACTACAACAATATCGTTAACTCGTTTCTTTTATTGGTCGTTGAAAGTTCAAGTGTATTATTCCACTGCTATTCTTTAATTTAATTGTACTGTTAACATCTAAATATTAAACGTCGTGGATAGGTAAAGAGAGTTTTAAATATTTACTTGTATAATCAATCTATACAAATAAATAAAATTGGAGTGTCTGTTTGTAATAATA
>DWOQ01000802.1:0-10343 GCA_018251115.1 Codatractus alcaeus
TTCTAAATCCAATATGGCGGACTGCCGCAATATGGCGGACCAATTATTTTATACACCCGTGTAAAATAGGTATCAAGTAAAAGGGTTTGCGGAGTTTAATAAGAAAAATCTTAATTTTTGTTTAATAATGTTTTTTTTTTTGATTAGAAACTTCGTAATGACCTGTACAATCTGATAAAATAGTTCCTAGGTTTTGCTTTAGAAATTTCGCACGTACGGTCCGTCAGCACCAGACAGTACTGACTTGCATACGACAAGCGGTCTGTCTGTTGACACAGGATGAATATTAAAATGTTCTCGTATATTTATTTTGTTCAGGTATTTTCAGACTCATAAAAGAAACTGTCGTACAAAATTCACATAACGTGAAATAGTACAAGACGAAATGTTCTCATGTTTCGTAGTATTTACTCTTCCATTTATAATAACATAGTCGCAAAGAGCTAAATTAGGAACTATATTATATACAACCTTCATGAATAACTTAATATTTAAAGGCAGCAGAACTCCTAGTATGAATTGGAACGCATCGCTGTCTTCCCTATTTCTGCCTTGTAACAAAAATCGAGCGCTACTCTGTTATGGTATAAGTGTGTGGTAAAGATGAAACAGTTACACTTCTATTTAGTCCTCAGGAGAGGACAGGAACTAACGTCCGATAGGATTCCAATGCTATCGAATTGTTTGTGTGACTATTTTATAATCCATTTTTAGAATGATTATTTCAACCATTTGTTACTTATTATTACTACACTAAAGACAATATAACGATCATGATGTATTATTAACTTTTGTTTTTAATATCTTTCAATAGCCAAAGAAATACACCTTAGAAACTTTTTCTTAGAAAACTATAGTAATATTTCTGAAATTAATAAAACATATTATTGTATTTACATAATAATAATAATATACATATAAACATACATTTATCTTATCCGCCTTACAATAAGACAAAGCAATACTGCTGTTACGAAATTTAAACAAGCGTCACATACAAGCCATCTGGTTTAAACTGCAATGTTATATTGCCCTGGGGTCGGGTCTTGAATATCAGCCAGTTTTCCGAAGAAGGCCAATAAAAATCCACGAGCCCGTTCAAGGCGGAAGTCTAGTAAGTAGTCGTATTTAAAGCCTGCACGTGTAGAAACGAACATAAAATGTGGCTACACGCCAGCTTTAAACCTTTCTTTGGATATATTTTATGAATATCATCACACTGGAATATTAAATATTTATTTATGACACGTATAAGGAATTGTTACATTATTTTTATTGTTAAACAATTATATATAATTCTTAACCAAACCGCAATGGAGCAGCGTGGTGAAGTATGCTCCAGACCTCCAGTTGTGGGAAGAAACCCGTGGCCAGCAGTGGCATAAAAAGGGTAACAATTATATACTTCTTAACGATAAGGATTAAAGTTATTTGGGGAAGATAGGTGCTCGAGTGACACCAATTAAGGAACCCCTATCTGCAATGGTCTTCAAAAGGATGCTATATGAATGAGCTTATTATTCATAAAATAACGCAACGACGATCATACTCAAAACTGTAGTTCTAATTGGACTTAGACGATCGATGACTCACTGATAAATTCATTTATAGCAATGATTTTTTTTAATTAAACGGATTGCAAAGTTTCTCATGGTATTGCATTACCTACTAGTTATAAAGTATTCTACGTAACTTTATGCATAGTCATATTTACTTAAAATTCGTACTAATATCGGATCACTCTTAGCCGTTTTTAGCAAAGCTTTGCTGTCTTTAAAATAAAAATGATCACATAATTTTTGATCATAGACACTTGTAAATAAAATTTAGTTCATATATTTTTTATATCTCCTTATTTGTAAATATTAAACACATCATTGACACTTATCTATTTTACGTATGCACAAGATTACCCAATCGCAAATATGGGCCATAAACAAATACTGGCGGTACAAACAGACATATTGGTAACTTATAAAAGTGTTTTGCCACCTTTACAAACTTAACAAACCATTAATATATCATTAACCATATTTGTCCCACTGCTGGGCATAGGTCTACTCTCAGAGTGAGAAGGATTTAGGCCACAATCCACCATCCAATCCATGGTAGATTTTATACACCTTTGAGAGAAAGAAAAAATAATTGTAAAATAAAAAGAATATACTATGTAAGTTAATGTAAGTTACCTCACAATATTTTCCTATACGGTTAGAGCAAACAATCTTTTATTTCTAATACGTAATGCATGCATACCTGGGATTTCATCCCTGTACCTTCGTGCTGAAAGGTCAAATTTCAAACTACTAGATTCTTCTTCTTCTGTTTTGTTCTATGTAGTCTCTTCTCACTCTGAGAAGAGACACGTACCTAGCAGTAGTAATGGGTTGTCGATGTCGTACAATGTAATTACAGTGTACCAATAAACATACTAGTGGGTGGTCATATTTGTATAGCCTTGGTACGTTGCTAATCCTGGGAGCACTGTTATTTAATTTGATGTTAGCAATCCAACCCATCGAGTGTTCTGTCGTGATAAGATACTTGATTGTCGATTATTATTATCAAACCGGCACAACGTTCATAAAGGCATACGGATAGTTCTATATGTTCTGAATTACATTCGAATTGTACTCGTCTTGTCGTCAAGTGGCACATAGCTTGTATTCACTTGGGCGGTGTAAATACACTAAATAGTATACTTGTAAATGAGATGTTTTATTTATACAACACAATTATTATTTTACAAGATATTTACACACACACACAAAAGTGAATAGAATCATTTTTAATACATCATTCGTCATAAAATTTGGTTCAACATCGATGGCATTACTCAAACCTGTTTCTAATAATAGTCAGTTCAGTGCTGTATTTTATTTTAAAAGATATGATAAGTGGAAGATATTTACACAATGCATATGATTTTAGTTCTCAGAATACCAAGGCATACGTGGAAGACGTCAGGACTTCGTATTTAGGGCTGACATTAGATGTCCATGGTCGACAGTGAGGATAGGATAAACTGGATGGTCGTTTGTAACTTCTATTCCTTATTGTTATTTCTAAGATATAGCCTGTAACGTAAGTGTCATCTATCATTCTATCCTTTCTTGTACAAAATCAGACTTGAAAAGCTTTTTATGAGTAAAAGTATCGAAAAGCCTTTGTCTTCCCAATCATATCTCAGGAGACGATTATAGGAATATCCAGAAGGTAGGCAGCTACCCTACATAGTTATTCTGTCTGTGATAACCAACACGTGTGGCTAAATCCAGCAATATAGTTTTAAGTGCTGATGGATGATTTCTTCTACCGTAATCCTAATTCTTCACTGTTTAACACTCCATGAGAAAATCTGTTAATAGTCAGTACACATAAGTTCGTTCACAGCACAAAAATAAAAAGTATTTGTGTGCTTATACCTCTAAGTACATTCCCGAGTAACCCTTTGTAAAAGTATAAATATATTTGTGTTTAATTTCGCCGACGCTAAATAAATTCATTCGTACTGTGCAGCGGGTAGCGCGTAAATCTGGAGGGTCCTTTTCGTACATTTCCGAGGGAGACTAACGGATTATGCTCCGCGCCCAGAATTTGTATATTTTGCTCTTTGTCGTCGAGGAATATTGTAGAGCGAGCCATTGTGGAAAATAATAAACATTTTTTTCCAATATTCTTGCAGCGCAAAATGTTTTATCATGAACTCTCTTCTACATACATTATTGTAACTATTGTGTAGTTACGTCATTTATTTAATAAGTAAATGCTTGTACGAACGACGCAAAAAATGATGTGTCTTATTAATTATGTATTTTTTTTCTTTCTAAGGTCAACGTTGTCACCAGTCATAAATTATAGATATGTGTAAGAAAAACGTCACATCAAAACTTTGTTTAAAAAGGGAAATCATACTGTTCAGTGTTCAGTGCCAATGGGACCTTATTATTAACGTTCTGCTGTCCGTCTGTCTGTCTGTATATGTGTCTGTCGGGCTAATTTGCTTTTCTGTTGCTAGGCTATCTCTTATAAAGTGTAATAGGAAAACACTCGATCTTTTTTATACTTATTATGGTTGCTATACCAACAAATATGAAAATCAATAAATGGTAAAATAAATGCTTTAAAATAATAACATTTACCTAGTATAAACCCACGCCATCTTAATATTTCAATAGCTGTATCGGCAACACAGAGTCATATATCTAGCCATATTTCTAGACACAATCATATATCTAGAACTAAATTTCCTTTCTGATCTGTGCATCTATACACATTAAAAAATTGAAATGAAATTCAAAGGTTTTCATTAAATGCATATGAAAGTATAGACGGCACTTGCGTAAAAAATATATAAAAAGTATATTTTTTGTCTGTCTGTCCCTTTCTTACGACTAATCTCTGAAATAGCTGAACTGATTGTAACCGGACTTTCAATGGCAGATAGCTGGCTGATATTATAAGGAGTAACTTAGGCTACTTTTATTTTCAAAAAAAGAAAAAGAATTTCCCGATAGTTTTATCTCTATATTGTTTTATTGCAAATTTAAATTGTACCACAGCAACGCGTGGCCGGGTGGTCTAGTCTAAACCATAAATTGTTAATTCAGCGAAGAAACCAGTACAAATGCACGTCGCTTCCAATTCCAATATGAACACATACCCTTCATGTAAAGTATAGACATGCAATCTATTGTTAGACTGTTTGCAAACAGGCGCTTTATTGTTTCTTGGGCTAACAGAGTCGCGAGGCCTCGTTCTCAAAACAATCTTAAAGATCTCCGCGATATAGCTACTCTATCTTTTTTTGTTTACTGAACAAAGTATAATACGCTCACAAGACGTAGGCTTACAGACGCCATAAAATATTAAAATAGGTTATTTAGTAGCAAAATAATTTATTGTCACGTTTATTATTTAATGGTGTCTCTTATCGTGACTAATAATATACTTTGTACAATTTTTTCAAGTACAAATATACCATATTCACTTGAGGCTTCTCACATAAAGACATTTGGTCTGTTGAAGTACGTACAATTAAATGCACATCGTTTTAATCTTTAAGAATATTTTACTGCGTTAATAGATTGTAAAATTTTTAAAATTAAAGCTGGTAATTCTCATTGCCCATTTTTATCGTATAAAGTTAGCAAGCGAGCATACAGTCCACCTGATGGTAAATGATAAATGCCGCCCAGTGACATAATAATCATCCTTAAGTACAATTAAATCATACGTAATCAAACTCACAGATGCGTTCCTAACCCGGAGGACTGAGATGTTCGCCTCGTATTTAAGTATAGCCATTTAAATTATATCAAGATTTGACGATTATTTTTTGAGTTATCCTTTATAATGCGTATTTAATTGACTTCGACTTAATTAATTTATTAATGTTTCTTACTTCTTAACTCCCTCATTCATCAACCAAAATTCTTTTTTTGTTGTACCGAAAATACTTCTTAATTCTTTCCATTTTAAATAAAAAGAGAAAGAATGCCTATCTTTTCATTTATTTAATTAAGAGTCAAATAAAAGTTAGTCCCGCCCTTTGCCGGTTTTTATAATAATAATTATATGTAATATTAATAATATCTTGGAATAACTCACAGACGCACATCTGATCCCAAACTTGGCAGAGCCTTTACTATGGTAACCAGCAACATATAATATTTTAAAATACATACATATATTAATAATTTAACACTTAAACACAAAAAATCAAATATCCTCATCTTAAAAATACTATCTGGATGAGAATCGAACCCGCTAACCGGCTTACCAGTTACGATCACTAACCATTACACCAAGAGGCCAGTCAAAGTTGTACCTTTTCTATACCTATGTTATTGAAAGAACAGTGTTTTTTATGGAACCTAGAATGCAATACTTGATAACAAGTCACTGCCTCCAATGGATATTTCTTGCCAAGTCCAGATACTATTGGAATCCTACTTACGGTAGGCTGCAGAGGCTTAGAATACGCGTCGTACGTGTGGCGGGTCACCTTTTCAAACTATTTAAAACATTTTGTGTATATTAAATGATATATATTTTTCATAGGTAATTGACGTAAAAAAAGATTTTTATATTGTTAATCTATAATTATAGCGGTGAAAACTTTTCTTTTTACCGTTAAAAGTAAGCAAACGTACATGCAATGCACCTGATGATAAATGGTAAATGCTGCCCATGGACATTAATAATCATCCCTAAGCACAATTAAATCATACTTAAGTTTGATCAAAGATGCGTTGCTAACCCTAAGGAGTAAGATGTTCGCCTCGTATTTAAGTATAGCCGGCAACCACACCTTTCCCAACTGAAACACAAAAATTGCTTCACGGAGGATTATGAGGGTGGCGGTGGTACCTCCCCGGTCGTACTAAACGAGTTCTAACACCTACCAAACACACAAGTACACTATGGCTACGAGTACATAGTGTTTTCCTCATTCCCTATATATTCTTGCCACACACCTTCGTCATGCATGATTGTAACTCGTAGCTTAATCATTATAATCCGAATTAATTAAAACTCTTCATAACAATTATTTACCGTTCGAAATATGAGCATTACATACTGCTAATGATTTAATCAGACTACTTTATAATTAAAGAAAAACTGTCGATGCTGACTGAAATGTTAAATATTGCTACAATTTAATTATTGTGCAAACATTATGCATTGCTTGCAAACGGATTTTTTAAATAGCACTCACGTGAGTTGCATATATAATTTTTTTTTTAACGATAATGATTTTTACAACATACTCGTACACCTAGTTCAAGTGTGCCAAGGAAACTTTATTACTTAGGCTCCGTCGTCCGCCTGCATGTCGGTCGCAAGGCTATATCTTTGAAACCTTACGGTTTCTATACATATTATTAGAAACATATCAATTTATTTTTTTATGTAATACGTAGAAACTTTAAATATTCACAGAGTCAATACTATGGCCGCTATAAACAAAAAATGGAAAAAAATCGTATAGACGATCTTGTTTCGTATTATACACGACACTACACTTGCAATTACATAGGTATTTCGGTTTGATCTCGACTACGCTCAAGTTTTAAGATGGTGGCACGTTATTATTTATAACTTTTCATAAACATAAATTGGATTGAACACATTTCTCTACTACCCCTGAACATTATCTTCTTATATGAGGAGATCATGTTAAACTTGCAAGCCAAGTGCAGATAGATTTAAAATGTGTTTGAGATAAAAAGAACTTTGCCAGATACCCTTCATATATTGTTTCATTTATTCTTCCTTTTATATCTAGTGACAATGTTACAAGTCTGTTTCTTTTTCGTCTAAGGTTCGAACCTAGACCAGTGTGCTGTAAATTATTATTATAATTATTATAATCATACATATCCCATATCCCACAGTACTATTGTAATCCTTACATTCTGAATCTGTATTCATGCGTAATATGTATAGTAATTATCCCGATTCAGTATATAGGTACAGTGTTGTATTGTTAATAAGGCCATGAATACATATTACGTAGCGATTTGTTAGTGATAATGCTAGGTAATTCCGTAAACAATATTGGGGTAATTAGTTGAGGAGGAGTTTAGTATACCTATACGATACCTAACATGGAATATACTTACATAACATGAAATAATACTTTTTACATTTTTTTGATACAACAATAATACGTCTATACTATAATACAATACTGTTTAAAAAAGTTATAACATTGTTATTCAGTATTGTTTAAACAAATTCAAATGTTTTGTTTTGAATTAAATGCCGAAGTGCAAATCAGACTTACATATAAAGACCAATACAGTCCATCTTAGACCATCCTAGCTCCAGACCATCGTTATTATGATCAAGCGAAAAGTTTCGAACATAAAAATGATTATAATGTCAAACACAATATATAAAAACACCGTAACAAAATATAAATATTTCATTACCAGCGTATTTACAGCGTGGGGGGAGGGTACTTCGAAATCTTATTCCTAGATCGTTGAATGCGACATCTGGATACCATCATCGAGATAAAACAAATAAAACAAGACACCTATAGTCCGAGGTACAGTAACATCGTTATGTTACCAAGGAAAATAAAAGCTCAGTCAAAAAAACATCAAAATCTCATTAGTTCCCATTTCATGCCGAAACGACACTACGGAAGCAGTATAACTAATGTACGGTAATAAACAGAGACGAGAAATGTCGTATTTCTTTTTATAACTTCTCAGTTCCATCCATTTTCTGGTTTAAAAGGTATCTACGAAGCACTGGTGTGAAAATGGGTATCAGAATTACGGAGTATTGGCACAGTCAGCACTCGGTCTGTCCTGAATGCTCGCTTGAATAAACTTCTAGGTTGAACGATCGAATTTCGTAAGAATACTGTTAAATGTCAAATGGTCATTGTGATGTTGTTTCTAATGATAAGAAACGCATATTGTTTATAGAAATAATTAACATTTAAATTCCTTTAATTATGAAATTTTAAATAATGATAACGTTATCTGAAATCATAAAAAATAAATTACCATTGTCGATATATAACAAAACATAGTTAGTATGAAAACATAATAGATAATTTATATAGGTATATAATATAATTGTAGTTGATGTAATATAATTGTAACTCTGAATATTTCGTCTTGTCAGCCCGTTTGTTACTCATCCAGAGTTTGTCGAAAAAAAGGCATTATATTCATATGATTAGATTTGAAATTAGATGATATAAGTATCCTTTTCTACTATGAGTATTTCAAGTCAATGATTAATAATAAAAAGTGATCTAAAAACAGTAAAACATACCATGATGTCTGATATTGTTTTTGAGACATATGACTTGTTTGCGTACATACTATTTTGTGTTTAGCGACTAGAGAGGCACCTTTGCTCTTCGTTTTAATTATATTCTAACAACAAATTATATATAAATATGTTTATTATATGACATATGTATGCATACATTTTTTTGTATACATCAAGCTTATCGGGGTCATATTTCGTTCAGGTAGGCAAATGGAATTGTTATGCTCTTGATGCAAGCGGACACTTCATCTGTCTACATAAATTTGCAGGAAACGAATGGGGATTAAATTATATTTAGAATTTTTAAGTTATTTTCGATTGTTGAATTTGAAATAACTATTTTTTAACTTTCTAATGCTTTGTTGATGATATACCATTACTGTAAATAATGTAAATACTTCTCTAGGCAAAGAAGTACAGAGCTTACCTTGTTCTAGTACATTTCTCCAGAGGATAATGCCCCCATCTATTTACAAAAATTGCTATTATAATTTATTTCAGTAATAATTGGATATTCAATGGATACTGACTATAGATCAAAGTAGCTTTTATATTTCAAAATCATAACGTCGTTATATCACTTACGAAAGCAATATACAATGCAAAATATTACGAATTAAATTAAGAACAGTTATATAAAGCTCTGCAATAACGAAATGCTCAAACATTTTGTTTTAGTCCGTATGCCGTAAAAAGCCTGTTTGCGCTGAGCTGAGCTAAGACCTAGACACGTCGGTCAGGTAAATGGAATTCTCTTGCTCTGTTAGCGCACAAGCATTTGTCTGTCTATTTAAATTTGCACGTGGACGACGTTCAAAACTTTTCGTGAGTTTCTACATGAATATGTCTCTGACGTTCGCTTAATTGGATCTGCTAATATTCATAGATTTAAACCAACTTTTACGCTGAACGGATGTAAATTGTTGAAAGGGGAAATCCATAATTTCCTGCTGCATATGGTACAGACAGGCTTTCGGAGGCAATAATTTCGTTTATTCTAAATCAAATGTGTTCGGACATAAATTGTAGTGATTCAACTGTGAATGTAAGTGACTTTCGTAAATGTGCAACGCGCTTTATTATTGAAACAATTTTTATTTAGTACGAAACAAAGTTTTCGTCTACTTTGTAGACTTGAATGAATTTAACGGCGATTAATTACCTGGAACGGCTTTCTGAGCCCTTTGTTTAAATGAAGAACATTCCTTACCAGAAGGGTTTCAAGATTTAATTGAAATGCTTTGATAGAATTTTTGCGGTAGGTCACTAGGATAATGAATAACGATTAGTGTGAAGGCAAAGCCAAGGGTCTGAATTAATGGTTCTCAAGTTAATGTTTCAGCACGCTGTAGTTCCGCTAGTTGAAGGTCCAATTTGCGAAAAACTGTTTAGTTTTTAGTATAAACTAATAATGAAAAACCTTATAATTTCTTGTCCATCTGTCCCTTATAACTTAAATAAGCACTCAGAGACTTTTTTAAAATTATCCTTTACGTTGACTAAAAATGAAATAAAAAATTGTTATTTATAAACCGAAATGT
>DWOQ01000803.1:0-10338 GCA_018251115.1 Codatractus alcaeus
TCCGCAATTTTTCCTTTATCTGTGCTATAAGATGCTGGTTCGTACCAATTTTTCAAGATTCTGAGTTCACGGGAGGTACCTTGTAGGTTTTTATTCCCTTGCGAGTTTCGAAAATTTGCGGACATTTCCGACATAAACGGCTGTAACTATTAATTACATTGGCTTAAATGTTTGATTTTTTTACAACTTCAAAGACAGTATACTTGAGTATTTGATATAAATATCAGCTTAATACCTCCATCCGTTCCTAAGAAAAAGGGCATTGACAGACGGACGGACAGCAAAGTGATCCTATAAGGGTTCTGTGTTTCTTTTCGAGGTACAGAACCCCAAAAATGTATAAAAGATTTTTGTTTATAGATTCATAAGTTTTGGTACAATGCAAATATTTAAAAGTCAACAAATCCTTTAAAATCAAACGCAAACACCCGCATTGCTTTTTTTAAATACGTTTTTCAATGAGAACATAATTTATAGAATTTTATTTTTTTTATAATTTATAAAAAAAAAAACAAATCATATATATAGAAAAAAAATAAACAAAAACTCGGTTTAGACATTTCCTTACTTTGAAATTAAGTTCCTTGTAGTAGTCATGCAGTGCAGTTCCTATAAAGTATAACCAATGACGTTACTGACAATAAAAAAATATACATCGATACGACAGATCTTAAAAAACTATCAAGCCGCTTGAAATAAAGTCTTTACTGAAAAATAAACGCATCACACACTCAAATCTTCATCACATGCGGGAGGCATGTGAAAAATATATGTAAAACCAATAAAATTATGACACAAAATGAGCCTTGCACGTAGGTACTTATCATATCGATCTCAATCATAATATAATCTACAAAACGCATCTACACTACCTACTCGCCAAAGCAGGTCGGTGATAGTAAATGACTACTAGCGTTATTTATTATATTTGCTACACACCTCCAAGATAAATTCAGCGTACCGGCACGTGTCTATTACTTCAAATCTATTTATAATCCATTCAAATATAGGATGGTATTCATACTGTTGTCCAAAGGCGTCGGTAGGGCCTCATAACGAAATCGAGACGTGCGGTCAACCACACAGCCTCTGTGATTCCACACGACTAAAGGTAATCGATATTTGATAGCCTAGATTCTACTATTGATAACTAATTGGTCACAAATCGCTTAAACTGTTGGGCTATATTTTATCTACCTCATCAATAGAGATATTAGTGTATTATTCAAAATGTAATGCTAGTGGCGCAATGAAAGTAGAATGTTTTATCTACGTTTGGTTACTTTATATTTTAAGAAGAAAACAAATGTCGTATTCACGAAAAGCACGTTTTATTTCTTATTTAAAAAAATAGTATTTATTCATTCCTATCAATGAAAAATATACTAACTTCTTTAACTAACTTTTTTATAGAGAAGGTAAAAAGGGAGTGTGAGACATCCCTGTTCCTTGCAAGTTTAAAATAATAGACTATTCTAGGATTACACTTTACTTATTTGCGTAAGCATCACTAGCTTATACATTGTCTAGCATGTAAGTGTGAAAGCAGTCAAATTACAATACACACTATATCGCGTTCTAATGCGAATCAAAGTACAAATAAAGTGAATGTCAGGAAATTCTTATATTTGATTTTGAATCAAGTAATCCATTAAGGTGATAATCACACAAGACAAACATTTGCTGTCCGTAGATGAAATCAAACACCCTCTTTTTTGCTTCACTTTAGAATTTACACGATAATCACACTAAGTTTGACGATTATGTACTCACTGTTGTGTATTATAGTCGTCTATCATTATATAATTCACCCAAGCCATACAGCCAGCAAACAAATCTTCTTATTATTGTATAAAATCGGGCAGAATTCGATGTTATAAGTATTAATTTGTCTGCAAAGTTTATCCGCATTTGTAGTAGACCGTCATAACCATTCTATTGTAATATGAAATTCACTTTCATTCCTCGTTACTCGTCTAGTAATTACCTTGGGGTCTCCGTCAGATACATATAAATATAATCATTCCTATCATTGCCCACCTCCACTATCTACAGAGTTACGTCAAGTGTACATATATTTATGGTGTATTTATTTTACATTTTACCTGAGTAAACGTACCAGGGCATAGAGTAGAAAAAGCTTTATATTACGTTTATAGCGTCTCGTAATAATAATATAGTATTAGTAAGCCAGAAAGGTTACTTTGCTATTTTAGTGACAAATAGCTTTTCTATTTATCTAATAGGTGCTATGTCAACTATTCTACACAGCGACACCAGCTCACCATAAGCGCTCCCAGTGTCATTTTTTTTATCGAATTGTGTAGCTACTGTTGGTCATAGTGGCCTTGACAGCTTCACCGGGTCTTCACCGGGTCACCATTTGATCCAATCGATGGCGAAATGGAAAAATCGACTCATTATTTGGTTTAAATTATCGCAAGACATTAATCTTACACACACATCGGTCACTTATTTAATGTTATTGATTCAAAGTTATATAATTGTTCTGCCCATTTACTAAACCAATAAATACTCAGTTCCGAATAGGGCAAAATATAAAACTACTGTTGATTTTAATTACCCTATAAGGACGCTAATTACCTGATATTTGATAAATTAGATTCAAATACTTCATTTGCAAAGCAGTGATAGCTTATTGGTTAAAAATTCGGCCTCTCAATCGGGAGGTCCTGGGTTCAAACCTCTGATTTTTCGAATTTATGTGCGTATTAGAAATTAATTATCACTTGCTTAGCGGTGAAGGAAAACATCGTGATGAAACCTACACGCCTAAGACTTCTTAGAAAAGTTCTCAATGGTGTGTGAAGTCTACCAATCAGCACTTGGCCAGCTTGGTGGACTATAGCCTAAATCGTTCTCAATCTGAGAGAAACCCTTTGCTCAGCAGTGGGACAAACATTTGAAACCAAATACCTACACAAAAATAAGTTAAAATCAAATACATCCCATGACTAATTTGGTATCTCAAGGGTTTGTCTGCAATAGAAGCTGCATTGTTCGAGTTTAAATACCTTATAATTGTCTGTCAATGTCTGTCTTGGCGATATGCGATCTCTAATTTTCTCTGACGTATTATGACAGTGGCGCCTCTAGCGGCAAAAAGCAAAAGCATTCCCCTTTGGCAGCAGAGGATGACTCCCACCTACGGATATAAAGCGCTTCCAAAAATAGAACTTTTCTTTATACAATTCTAAGAAACGAGCCAAAATTCGACGTTTAGCGCAATGAACATTGATGTCACATGTTATGACATTATTTTATAAGGTGGTAACTGAAACGTAATGCATTTATTAATTAAATAGTATCATAGAAAAAGTATTCATTTCACTGAACACCAACATCGTATTAGTGCATTGACATAGTTCAACAGTAAAATCATGTATATACCGAGGCGTGTTCAGATATAAAATAGCAAAATGTAGAGTAAGCCGTGTATAGAACTACATACTCTTGTAAGAATCAGGCGACATACATACTTGGCAAATCTCTCCACTTCTTTCTGCCAAGATATATTTTACAATATTAATATCAATAAGCCACGCCTTCAACCTAACTACGTCACATATTTCTTATGCAACAGACAGTATAATTAGTCAGAAAATATTTTAAACTTAAGGTTACGCCTTTCTTGCATTGTGTATTTAAATATTATGACCTAGCCAATACTCGCGAGTCTGTACTCGTATAGTACTAACGATAAACAACAATTCATCTCTATGAATTACTATTTATTAATAATACGATTGCAGTGTGCTGGTGTAGTAAAAGTACAATGATATTGTGTACAACTCTCGGACTATACGGTGTTGTTTATATAACAAATTCATCTGCAGCGTTTGAATATTAGATTGCTGTGATATTTAGAGGCTACAATACATTTTATTTCCCTGCTGTTATAGGAACACAATAATATTTTTTAATAATTATATATTTTTTTATATTTAGCAGATAAATAAAACTTTACACCAATCCACGTTGGAGCAGCGTGGTTGAGTATGCTCCAGGCTTTCCCTGATTAAATGGAGAGACCAGAGGCCAGCAGTAGTACTTTAAAAGGGTTGTAAGTAAGTAAATAAATAAATATTAATCATATTAATATATATGTATCTATCAATTTAACGCTGTAATCTCTCGTATCCTTTGTAATTAAATTAAATAGTTGTAATTAAAAACATTGTATAAAAATATAATTACATTTACTTCACAATTACCATTAACATTTCTTTCATTATATTGAACGTGGGTAAAAGAACGTCACATGACATTATGACAGAAAATCTCATGCCTGGATTTTTGGCACAACACCACATTCACTGACTACCACAAATGGCATCCGTGTCGATATACAACTCGAAAATTATCTGAATCTATTTATTATATTTAAAACGAATGTTAAGTTCAATTCAAACGTGACAAACATGTTAAAAAACATCATTTTGGAATCGTTCCAAAAGAAAATGTAACGCTAAGGTTATTTATTTTTAACTCCTTTGTCCGTTAAAAATATAAGGAAAATAGCATTGATATTGTGGGTAGTTACACGTGTATATGACACGTCAGGCGTGGGACAGTTATATCTCCTGTATTGTAACGTGTTATATTTTGTTTGCAGAGTGTTAACCCTCTATTCTTCATTAAAAAAAACTCAGGCACGTGGACGTAGATATTTATGTTTATATTGCATACATATATCACGTACGTATCATTAGTATGTTATTGCATATTAGTATCCGTCTCTATGCAACGAAGATATGCTTTCAGAATTAGACAGGTTCATAAGTTAATAAGGTGCGGGTTAATCGACTTAGTATAACGAGCATTTTCTTTCTGCTCCCAAAAATGTAGGGCGATTCTGATATTTACAACCCAACGAGCTGCCTCTCTGTGAACCAAAATTCGGAAAACCCAAACATCTTTCGTTACACTAATGATCGGCTTTCACGCGAACACAACTTTGATAACATCACATAAAACTATCAAGCATGTACATACGTAGCTCGCGTGTAGGCAATATATAGCGAAGTTTTCTTTTAAGAAATCAACATACCTTTTTTAGGGCTTCGTTACGAAACGATGCTAATAGGGTCCTGCCCTGTCCGTCAGTGTGAATAAAACAGGGAACCAATATATCTACCTAATGAACTACAAATAAATTACCAAAATAACTTTATTGTTATGTAAACTATCTTATGAACCTTATTAGGTAGACATTTGAAATCTTTAGAGTGTAATACTATCGTAATAACAACATACAATAAACTAGAGACTACTAAAGACTAAATAAGATTAAGAAAAGCTTTAAAAATAATGGAAGTTACCTGGAATAATTTTACCAATTCGACAATAAGCTACTTTTTACGAATTGTGTAGTTGCTGTTGGCGATAGTGGCCTTGACAGCTTCACCGGGTTTTTTGAGGTGGACTCCTGATGGGGCTCAAGTCTGGGGGGATAGAAGACTGATGGGGAAGGGAAAGATGGTTTTGGTTACCGTTTCCGGGTTCCTTGACCGACCGACTTCGCTAGGAGGAAAGATTATGGACCCAGCGAAGGGCCGGAGTCCTGGCCGTCTGCCTCTTGCAAAATTGGGATTGCGGCTGACCAAATCTAACCTTCTGTGCGGCAATAAGCGAGTATTCACATAGATAGTGATATTGAAATATTTTGTTACAATATCCGGCGGTATTTATGTGTTTTGTGCCTATGATACGGAACCTTTTTCGAGCAAGTCCGACTTGAACTTTGCCGATTTTTGTTTACACATACAATTTCCATAGACCAATGGACGTGGACCAATTTTAATATTACTATTATTTAATGTTTATACCATTTTAATAATGTATAAGTTAAGGTAAGATATATACTTTATCTATTTCATATTCCAATATAAACTTAATAATGCACATTAATGTTGCATATATTGTTAATATTATCTAGGTTTGTGTATTAAGTGTTACTATATTATCTATAAGTTAATTTAATCGTTGAACATAAAAATCGTAATGATATATGACTCAATAAATAAACGATACAGAGAAGGTTGGTAATTTTAACTTTCTTATAAAAAATATGGTCATGGCACTTTAACTGATTGTATAAATGGTTACCTGTATGATGGAATTTAGTTTTATGGGTAGGAAATTAAAATCGCCCCAAGAGCAATGCTGTTAGCGAGCTCGTCATTTCATGAACGGCCGTTCAGTTAACCAGCTAATTTCATACAGGCTCTACTTGAATAGTAATAACTTTATAACAAAGCCTAGATGGTACATATTGGACCCGCATGCTGCACTTCGTGATTCGTACTTTTCGATTTTTGGTGTTTTATTTGCCTGTTATGATCAAATGTGCCTATTATATTTATATCACTTGGTTTAAAAATTGTGAGGCAACTTACATGCCTGAGAGCTCTCGTGGCAGCAATGTGCCCTAGGTAATAAACTTTATCACTTCTTATACATTTTAGGTAGGTAAGCATACCTACAGATATTTTAAGAAGTTAGATAGGAAAACAGCAGAAAAGTGTATACAAGTATTTTAAGAAGTTAGGTAGGAAAGTAGCAGAAAAGTGCACAAAGCTGTTATTTTGCGCTTTGACGCTTTCGGCGTTACTTGTGCTATTAACACGTTTTAATTAATAGTAAATAAATTATAAAATGAAAGATAAACGTAAGCGTAATTGTTTGTAATCATCATGTTACGCACCCCTTAATTCGTAGGAAGGTGGCCCAACAACTTGGCAAATATTTTCGTTTGTCCCCACTAATACGATACGAGGACGAAAGGTCCTCCAAATTTAACTTATTGTCTCATCCGTATCCGGTTCGACACTAAATCTAGTAAATTTGTAAAGACAGCTAGTACCAACATCGCCCTAAACACTTTCGTTAAAAAATATTTTTGATTTGTGAAGTTATTTATGTTCTTGTATAAACGACCATAGTACTTTGACATTCAACCTGACACTCTGATTTTTCTGAACGATAAACATATCAGAAATAAATTTTGAAAACTCCGTAAAAATGTGTTAAACTTCGTTTGAAATCTACTGGTCCACATTTGATGGCGTCGGTGATTGACTATATCCTAGAACCTTTTTACCTCGCGAAGAGACATATATCCAGCAATGCACCATACAGATTTGATAATGATTATCTACGTCCGGCTAACAAACCAAACCTTAACCACCAACACGCTAATAATATTGTTCTGAACTCAAAATACTATAACAGGGTGTAATGAATAACAACAACGATTGTATCTAACTATTCGAATGGTCTTACTCGTAAGTAATAATTGCTTTACAACACTAATAAGTAAATCTCTAAAGCAGAGCTGGAGGCCTGCAGTTAAACCCTGCATGAATGGCACATAAACAAAACTACGCCTCTTCTTATGTTAAAATTGATTCAAATGATACATGCCATAAATAACTCTCTATCAAGTGAATCAGGACGGAATAAATCAGAATTAATAAGTATTGAACGTATTGATAGTCATTGATACTTTCGCAAATTAAAAATTATTGTTTGCAAAGTGCGTTAAATAAATAACCATAACTGTATGTAGAGTTTGAAACTAAACCACGATATATTTTTGAGCACAAAATTATTTACTTTTTCCTGTGAATCCAGAATAACTTGCGAGTTAAAAAGTGTATATCTACTTTCTATTATCTTATAATCACTTATGTTCTGGGGTCGTGCTATTGCCCATATAGATAATTCAGTTTATTTTTAAATCACAGACGCTCAAAAATTTAATTAAGTTATATCCATTAACTTTTTTTATCGTGTCACATCTAAGTTTACGAAGAAGCGAGAGAAATTTTAGATTTGTATTATAAGACGCGATTATAATTATAAATTTTACTTGCGTATATTTTAATACTAAACTCCCATCATAACCTCAACGGCAGTAACCCGTTCGTAGACCTCCTCGGCCCTTGATTGTTATTTACGACGCAAACGGTCGGCCTCTTCCTCAACTCGTATTTAATAAATCGACCCACCAATGATCATGTTGTCACCGCTTATTGCCCCAGACATTGGCCTACGCAATTGTTAAAGCGATGATTGTAGCTTGCTGTTATCTAACACGTACTCGTTTTTAGGGTTCCGTATCCGAAGGGTGTTTACGAGACCCTATTACTAAGGTTCCAATGTCCGTCGGTCCATCTATCATGGCGGTATCTATGATGTACACACTTAGAATATTTCAGTGTGTTCTAATATGGCCATTTTAACAATAAATAATAAAAAATAAAGTTTAAAAAATACAAGAGAATTGAGGACATATCTCTATTTTTGTGAATTAAAAATATAATAAAATTTAACTACATTTTAACATTGCGGCAATGTATATATTTCATTTGCCGTAATAAACGTGTGTTCGGCGTTTTTATTCGATTTAATTGGTTGTACGGAACCATTAGTGTGCGAGTCCCATTTGTTCTTGGTCGAATTTTATAACATTCATTATTGACTTGTAGAAACTTCCACTCAATTGGTTATCGTTTTCCTCTCCTGGAAACTAGTTGTAGACTCGGGTCTGGTATGTAGATGCTGTTTTGCTTTATTCAATGTTTTATTGTTTTTTAAACCGATTCTTACTGTATACATAGGAAATACTAGCGTTTTTCCATTCCTATTATTTGCTGCGTAAGCAAAAGATAAAACCAAGCAACCAATTCACCATATGAGTAATGCTGCATGAATTTTGGTAATATGTAGATTATCATCTTTAGGATGGGCGTGAAAGTGCAAAATCATTAGGTATTATTATCGCCTCATGTACTTTCATTGATTAAAATATGTGATGTAAATATTTTGTTATCTCAATAATATTAATTTCATATATATTTATTTTTCTCGCTAATAAACTGTTAAGTTTTAAAGTTTGTTTTCAACGTTTCCAGGACTAAACTTATGTCAATGGAGTGACGCAGTGAAAACATAAGTTCATTTACACAAGGTCGAGGGTCAAGGTCATGACATTATGCCCCGAAATCATAAACAAGCAGTACTTACATCAAAATACTATAATAATTAACGTAAACAAATGCCGGTACTACAAAATCACAACGTGGATGTTTGAACAGATTTTCTATAACTGACCTTTTACGTTGATGTCTTCGAATCCCAAGATCGTTGTTGATCTAATCACATCACCATATCACACCACGTGTAATAGAGCTCACAGTGATATCAGATGAGAGGGAAAGTGCGATTTAGTTTCCCTGTTTATTTACATGTGAGACGCTACGGCGTGAGTCGCCGACTGGCGGTAAGGACGCGAGAAGGTCGACACTGCGGCGCATGCGTCTTGCTCGCAGACAAAATCGTCAACGGTGCCAAGATTCAAGATCTTTAGGTACATCACTAGTCACCTGGATCTGATCACCTGACTTCTAATGCATGCGACTAACGTTGGTGATCACGTTGGTCGCACTCAGGACGGAGATGACGTTTAGCGATGACTGCGCAAGGGTTGAGAGAGGGTTCCGGTGCGGAGTTCCAACTGTATCGGCAGGAATGGGTGTGCGTAAATGCATTCCCCTGCGAAAACAAAAAAAAAAAAAGGGTTGAGAGAGGGTTGAGCAAGACTTAAAACATAGCAACAACTGTCACTAGCGTTTCAAGTTTGATTCCCGCAAAAATAAAAGATGTATTCATTTTACAGACAATTCCTTGTCGTTTTTTTTTTTCATTCGTAAAAACATGTAAGTTCGTACTTTACATATTTATTATATTTTTTTTCGCTCTTCTTAAGATATCTCTTAATGGGTATGGGTCCTTGACCACGCACAGGACCCACATCCAAAATTGTACCGGAGAATTACTCGCCCGGGTATATTTCACCCCCTGATGCTTACTTATAATTCTTATTATTTCCTAATTATTTCGAATAGAAAACGCTTTTATGGAAAATTCTACCTTCACCTCGAAAAACTAACGCCCATGTATCATACCATTACCCATGCTACCTGGGTTCTCCACTTTGTACATTTTCATATATTAATAATATAACATTCATATTTATTGCTGTTAAAATTATTTAGGCGCATTCCATGAGTTTTAAAAAGTTACTCCGTTTTCGTAAATTGTACTTTAATCCACATTCATTTATGCAAAAATCTTGGAAAAAATATCATTATAATTTATTTAAGATTAGAAAATGGAAATACGTACAAAAATAAGAAGTAAAAGCAAGTATTGGCATGATTACCATAGCAAGTTTATTCAATATATTTTTGTTTTATTTTATTAAGTTCTGCACGCATTTACGATACTTAGTACAAAGAATTTATTTACAAT
>DWOQ01000804.1:0-10337 GCA_018251115.1 Codatractus alcaeus
AAATTGAGAAAGATAGAAGATATTTAACATTAAAATAAAACATCTCTTACCTACTTTCTACTTCTATTAAGTATATGAAAAGATTGTCTGGATATTTATTGATTTTTTCAATATTCACACCTCGGTTAGAGGCGACGTGCGCGACCTTTGTATACGATTATTACGCTTCTTATTTTTGTAAGTGAATTAATTTCAAAATTATTTTCGGAAAGTCTCAGATATTTACTAGAAATAACATTTGTATTATAATTCATCACAATAAATCACTTTTACCAATTTCGAATAGTACTTAACGTACATTATCTTCACTAGTCTCCAAAGTTATTTTGTCACAGAAATCGATCGAAGAATTCTTTCGTCTCGTGTATTATGATCACTTACATTCTTCCAGATACATTCCGATTCCCTGCTTACCAGCACCGGGAATAAATCTTGCGTCAAATACATACGCCGATGGGGAGAGAGGGTGCAAATCTGTCATAAGGGGAGCTGGGACAAAAGTACTTCGGACCATTCATTCATTCGCCCGAGATTGTATTGAATCACGTCAGGGCTTATAGGCTGAACAATTAGTGCCACCGATTCGTTTTTTTCTTCTCTTTGGCATTTATTGACTCAACATGCTACGGCGAGCGGACGTTCGCAGAATATAGCGAAATCTATTGATTCCTGATCAATTCATTTTGCTTTGTCGTCTGGGCGGCGAATCTTCAGTTTTGTTCGCTATAGACCACGTAGAAGCATTTGATGTTTGGTGCTGCGCATCGATAGGGCAAATTGAGCGTAATTAATCATTTGTTCCGTGACCACAAGTCTCATAAAGAGTGTCTCCTATACCTACGTTGTAAAACTATGAAAAATAATCTAGCCAGACACGTGATACTTTAGGTCGGCTTAGAGTCATAATATGTATTGTTATTATATGTTATAATATTTTCTTCTTAAAGCATCAGTTTTCAACCAAAACTAGCATACTTTTATCAGCATCTTAAAAATTTAAAGCATCGCATAATAATGTAATAAATTAAGAAAAGTATGTAAGATCGGAAAAATGGATATATTTTCTTGTCGTATGATCCCTATTATTAAATTTCTAAGGAGATTACGATCCCGTAATCTTGAAATATAACGTCCTATTTCATTCAGCCGGCTCGTTTCAGAAGAACGCTTTAAATTTATTGGCTATCGTTTTCGCTTACTATAATCAATGGCCCACTTCTGTCCCACCACTGGGCATCTCTTAAAATAAGAAGGGTTTCACCTGCTGGCTAATTTTGGTTTAGTACCTTCGCACACAAGTGAGAACATTATGAATAATGATGAATAAAATTTCTTAACAAAGTGTTCCATATTGTTAAAGTTAATGATAATTTATTTTATTCATAAGTCTTAAAAATAACAAATGCTTCAGAAGAAACAACCTTCAGCGTGGGAGGTGGAAATTGTAGGTATCACTATCACATGCTATAAAACAATTTACAACTACCGTCGCCAGAACAATCTATTTTTAACACCACTAATA
This sequence comes from Codatractus alcaeus, assembly GCA_018251115.1. NCBI lineage: Eukaryota > Metazoa > Arthropoda > Insecta > Lepidoptera > Hesperiidae > Codatractus > Codatractus alcaeus. The sequence continues at coordinate 1,523 of DWOQ01000804.1, forward strand.
CGCACACATGCATAATAATAACGTATAAGTAATTATTTGAGCAAAGTTTAATTCTGCAATGCGCCATTGCCGAAAGTTTATAACTGAACTCAAAAATTTTACACGAATCCAATAACTCTTGCAACTTCGTTTCGCACACACTTGTTTTGTTAAGAATTAATGCGCTCATATTATCATCCTTCGGTGTCACTTTCTACATAAGTATCTAATTTTATATTCTATTTGCCGTTTCGCTCGGAGTAAAGGTTATAATTAACTAATTTCTAACTTATGTGCCAGAGAAACAGAACATTTTCGCAAGTGGTACGTGAGTACATACCTTTTGTATAATTAAACTGCGGGCAAACCCAGTTTAAGTTTAATCCTATAGCCTCTTGACACCACACTCCCACCCGGAGGGGAGCTATTTTGTTCGTCAACACTATCGACCGATGTGGCGACGAAAACGCTCAACCCACGCTACAAGTGATATGCGAATTTCTACTATTACAGTGTGGGACATGACTCACTTTGCATTGTCTTTTGTAGGGACGTCGTTTTCTTTAGCAGGGATCCCCAAAAAATATGGTTACAAGGCATATAGAGTTCAGTCAGACGATAATCATTCATAGGGATTGCATGTTTTGTAGGCAGACTCCGGTATACGTGACACTTGTTTCTGTAGTTCGTATTTATTTACTCCCGCGAATGGCGCCCCATACATTTTCTAGTACATTTATGTGTGTGAGTGGGCTCGAAAGCCTTTAGAGACGTCAAGAAGTTGTTTAGTGATAGTATAAGAACCTTGAGAGTGTTACACGTGTAACTATGGTAAGTGATACCTTACAGATGGAAAGTATTGCATAGCATTAGAAACTTTAGAGAATCAAAAGGTAAATTGGTTCCATGTACAGTTTTAACGTACTTTTATTTCTGAATTCACATAAGAATGATAAGAGATGTCTATTTACCACCAACTGTCCGTATAATGGAAATTCAAATAATTTTACTGACAATTTTTAAATTGATATTGTTGAACTATCTCACGATAAAGAATGAATTATTTGTCTTCAGTCCCAAGCCATTAATCATGAAGATCACGCTATGCTTCTTTTTTGCTATTAATAAATTCTAGTATTGTTTTAAAATGAAATTTAATCTTTGATAAACCGTATCTAAATAAAATGTTGAGTCAAGTACACGGCAATTATTTTACAAGAGTAAAATTAACGATACAAGGTTTTCGGTGCTTAGACATTTGACAGCGTACTCAGAACAGTTATATGGATACGTCGAAGGTCACAGGAAACGTACCCGATTGTCCAGACCCTCCGGTCTAAATGTGACCCCACGACGGCTTACAACATTTAGGTCCTTATTACGCATTCTCGACATTTGCCTAATGTATGAAAATTTGAAAGAACGAACCATGTTGATGGTACTCGAAACAAAATAATTGCTACGGCCGCGCGGTCCCGGATTCGGCCTCCGCATTCATTATTCACTTTTTATTTCGCCCTCCCCTCGGCTTATAATTTGACTCGAAACATAAAATCAAGTTTTATTTGATTATGCGTGACAAAAAAAAAGAAAAAATTCGGGATATCTCGTATCCTTCATTTTTAACATGAGAAGTCTCTGTGATGAGTCCGCTATTGAGAAAGCCAACTTTCTTTACAATTGAAAATTTTGTTCGAAAAACGGAGACGAAATTTTGAGTCTTATTTTGAGGGCGGTAGATTTTAATACCACGTGACGACTTTTTTACATTAGTCTGCGCTTCCAAAACAAAGCCGTCAGAGCCAATCTCAACAATAGCCTAGGCTCGGTACGGGCATAGTTTTTGCATTTAGTAAGAAGGGGGAATAAGCGACAAGTCGGTTCGTAGCGTCTCGCTTTCATCCACTCGCCAGGCGCGACTCCATAAAGAAAAGTAGGTATGTTCCTACTACATGAACGCCAAACCCTAGTGTGTATACAAACCGATGTGTTTCGAATGGCTTTCGATGACAAGTGTGCGGAGCCATTTCTCTTTTTAGACGGCTAAATGTGCCTATTGTTTTGTGAATGCGCTCTCAAGTAGCAAGCTCGCATCTGGGCACATTTTACTTGCTTAAGTGATTACTTCAGTAGAAATCTTTTAGCACACTGCCTAAAATTCTATATCTACGAAAAGTGATGCTTTATAGCCTAGCCCTTATTTTTGTAGTATAAAACTAATTACAAGTTCATTTCCAGGTGTTTATCGCAACGACAATACAATATCAAAATGCATTTAAGCGTAATGTTTTTGTTGAAAGACTTAAAAGAAGTTCCCTTTTATTCGCACGCTAAGGGCTCGAGTAGTAAGCGATAAAAAATGAACGAAGCTATGTATAACAGTATATAGTCAATTCATACTCACTTCATCCATTTCTGCGATTGTACGGATCCTCTTTAAATTTTTCACGGGCTTATCAACGCATCGATCACGCGTTATTTATTCAGCTCACGACGTAATTCTGAGAAGTATGCTCATTTACATGCATTCGCTTTTTCCTTCGTATTTACTTGTTTGTGCTCGCTTTATCGAATATTGAATGAAAACACACAGTAACTTCGAATATTTTTTTGTTTACTTCTGTCCGTTGTATTAAACTTTAAACTGCAGAATCTGTTAATATATTTAGGTAAACTAAAGTTTTCTTATTCTTTATAACCAAGGTTTCAATCGAAAGAATGTAAGTAGATTGTAAAACTTTTCTCATTTCAAGTCTTCACTCACACACCAAGTAATATCATTTATTTAGATGTCTGCAATACGCCACAAAACAAATACTCGCCGGATGCCGCAACAGATTCCATTTAAGCCAGCTGTTTGAGTTATTGAAACACATATCTGTCTCAATAATTTAAATCATATCGGTTCCCGAATAACAATGCTAGGTGGAGCCAAGTCTAGTTATTCTCGGAATTAACAAGAGTACAAAGCGACAGACAGCGAGCATCAGAACGAGATAGAGATTAATACTGTACAAGTGTTGGTGAAGCCGAGAAGCAATAACGTTCCGTTAATGTCTGCCATTTAGAACGTACGCGGTTACTGTCTTGCGTCGCCTGACGTTGTGCGCCACGACCGACGACGTACTTATTTTACGTCGCGTCGCGAGTCGTACACTAAACTAACGAGACTGGCTACCTAAGCCTTGGAATCACCATTTGCCATCCGTGCGGTCTTTGTATTGTTACAAATGGCATAGATCTGTTGGCAACCGCCCCGTGCGAGACCTAATGAGCTGTGAAGTAGATAAGGTGTGCGACACGAAAAGACGGGATCATCCCCCTATCTATGCGGAATGCTCGCTGCGCTGGAGGAGAACGTTACAAATATAACCATTTATATAGCTCTACATCAGATAATGCCACTGCGGTTCTAATGGTTAAATTATTGTTATAGATTCTCGAAAACGAATGCGTTAGACGGTAAAGGATGAGAATGAGGGAATGAGAGAGTGATATTAATTTGAAAATTGGGAAAAAGAATATAGCGAGATGGGATAGGGAGAAAAGTAAAATCATCAATGTGGTTAAAATGAATGGGGAAGACAAAGACCGGGCAAGCAACGCAGAGGCTGTGGATGAACAAAAATGGAATGCAACGTCAGCTGATTGTCAGTAATCTTTATATAGCCAAAATGCGGAATCCACCGAGGTTTTTCCACCATGTAAAAATTGATTAATATTGTCCCGGATGCAAGCTAGTGATATGTACACTCTTTTATACCGCAGGCACTCGTAAAAGAAAATCGTTTTAACTGACATTCGCAGGCTGTAATATATTTTTTGAACCTCACAGAGATACAGAGTGGATTTGAAATAGTAAAAAATGTATGCTTCTATGTAATTGAGTGAATGGTGACTGTGGGTGCGTCGGTATTTTAGAATACAATTCCTTTACCTGTAAAATTTCGCAGTACAATATATTTAGATACAGCGAAGCGTTTGTTATTTGAAATTCATAAAGAATTTTGTGTAAACAACAAACGATTTGAAATGACGGTAGTCAAATATTTATTGCACTTTTTCCGCTTACCTCATGGGACCAAATACAAATTGCAGTGGCATTTTTTGTCGCAAAAAACTATGTGCTGTATAGAGAGTAGATGGGAATAGAAAATTGCAATATGTAGTAATGTATGTAGTATTGCGATACACGTTAGAATTTTTGTTAGAATATGCAGTGACAATTCAAACGGTTTGTGATTATGGTTAAAGATTATAAATATGATAATAAGAAGACTATATGCATTCAATTAACTAACAAAACAAATATTTACTACAATAATTACTACACAATAAATACGATAAATACTAGCAGTTGACGGATCTCAAAAAATCGTTGTCAATACTGCTTTTTAATTGAAAATATTTTGATATCAACATATTCCTCTGTAATATTTCTTGGCAATACAACAGCATAAATAGGACATGAGACATTTTTCACAGCTACAATCAACCGACACATTTGAATTATAAATTGTGACATAATTAAGTTAGGAGTTGTTTTCTGACAAAAAAAATTGAAACGTAAGAAGTTGAAACAAAACTTATAAATTTTCAGTTCCCGCAATTGCAAATAACTTTTCATACCAAACAAAATCGCACTAATCAACGGCGATTACAATCTGTAATCAAAATCACAATGACATACTTATACAAAAGTACTCATACGTAGATTTTAATGAATGCGCTGTAGAATGTCGATGTTAAATAATAATTTATTGCGTTCATATTGTAGAGCAAGCATTTGACATTTGACCATTACACTTTCTTAAATATCTAAGCGTATGTTATAATAATAAACATGTTTAATTATACAATGTTATAAAGTCTGTATCTTTTAAAATACATTCATTACTCTATAAAACGATTTTTAATAAGTGAGAATACTTTAAAATCTTGTTACTCACTTGTGACTTTCTGTATATGGATGGCAATATGGCAATTTTATTTGTCAAGATTTGCATTATCCATGAAAAAACTACTTTTAGTAGCAGTTGGATTTGGAATTTGATAGGCATTCAGGAACATTTACATTTCGTCTCCTTTGGATACTAGCTTACCTACCTGTAAATTGCGTCATAATATACATACATACGTGAGAAGATAAGAAGAGAGTGGGTGTTGTTATAGCGAGACTGAGGACACTGTCAAAACGACAAGAAAGACACAAGGACACTGTTTTTAACACGGTTAGCATAAATAGTCTGAATTTAAACTCGTAATATAATGACTCAAATTCGCGTCTACATGCAAAGACCATGGCAACTACAGTCCACACTTAATTGATGTGTGTAGCTTTTGTCGCGCTGCGGCTACACGGTCTGTAGCGAGTGAGTTAGACTAAATTAAATTGTTGTATTTTTCGCAACGGAACGACCGCGGTGAGCAACCGTTGACCAGAGGGCGGGTAATATCGTTTGCGAGTGTTGAAGTTTCTGTTTACAGCGACACATTCAAATTTTGTGTATAGTGTATGGGAAAATTTTAGCGCTTTTTTGTTATTTAGTTTTTCGATGCGATCAAATTTCTAATTATATGTGGGTAATTTAAAGTTTGCCAAAATGATGTTATATGTTATCTAATTTAAGAAATTAGGTAACATTCTCAATCATTTCAGTAAAATTATAATTATGGAAACGGATAATAATTATAATATTAAAATGAAACTGTACGAATGCTTACAAACCAATTTTTATAAAAACATAAAAAAACCTTGACTATGACGTCTCAATAGCATTCTTCATTATCACTAAAATTTAACGCTTCCAGGCATTAATGACAACCAAATAATCTTAGTCATGTCTCCTAAAAATTCAGCTACACTATCAGTAGCAAACCAAATAGCGTGGTACACAAAAATGGATGGGCCGTCACAAACAAATGACTCCACCGCGGTAGATTAAGTTCGTGTCCTTAAACAGGGCGTCCAAACGATTTGTCTAGCGACAATACCAGCGGAGAGATGATTTATACAAGAAATCATAGCTAACGTGTTCTAATTTAGAGAGAGACGATGAGCTTACATTCACGATATCGTTGAAATTTTAAAATACCTATTTTATATCTTCTTATCTGTTCTATTGCAGCATTAATTAGCGAAAGCGGCTCCTAATATGCAACAAATACTAACCTTACCAAGTTATGTATACAATACAAACTATGTTGACAGTATTTTAGAATCACATATTTTGCTAATGAGCAAGTCTATTAGCGTTAAACCTTTGATAAGAGATTTTTATTTATTTCATTATGAGAAATAAATATAAATCGGGGTTTTCAATTTATATCTGATAATTATTTTGATAAACACCTGTAAGTGTTATTTTTATATGCATTTCTTGCCTACGTAAAACTCATCTACGACTAAATAATCTGTATATAGACCATAGCAACGATGTAGGCAATCACAGGTAGCGTTCCAATTTAGAGCGGGGCAAAAATTGGATATGCGGTGAATAATAATTTTCCCACTGGACTCTACTGCGTTGTCCACATTTAAGGTAATTGCCAACAGTTTCAGCTGACGTGGCCACTGGTAAACCTGACACTCGCTCCCCCGGGCCTCCCCTTTACAATCGCATTAATGAATGCCTCTTATTCAATTTTTAATCCATTATTCACTGAATATTTTTATTGATAGTTACGGATTTTTGTGGTACAAATAATGGTTCTGGATTTAAAAGTCCTTGTGGTTCTTAAGTTCTCCGCTCTCCAACTTTTCAAAGCAATTAGATTTATACCAAAGCTTAATGATTTAATTCATTTTAATAGAGAAATTTTATGACTATTCTTGACTCGATTGTTCATCGTACTTTCTTGAAGTATTCTTGGGTAGCTGGATTCTTTTGTGGAACAGATTTCTGTGGCTGACATTTGAATGAAAATCATTTTCATGTAACATAATGATATATATATTTGAAGACAATAATACATAAATACTCGTACATGTTAATACTACATTAAAATCACCCACGCGCGTGTTCAATCCATTAAGTGTAATGTGACTATGCTACAAAAGTGATATTAACATGTCTTCTCTGTATAAGTCGTCATTGTAAGTGTATTTAAATAGATTCGCAAATTAATTAAGATCTACGATCCTAATATGTTATAATGAAAGGATTGTGCTACTCTTCAGTCACCTAAAATAATATTCTAATATTATTCTTCATTATATTCGCAAGCATTTACTTTCATATTGATAGAAATATAGATTAGTCTTATAAGTCAATCAATGGGATTAGAAATTAAACGACAAAAACGCGTCAATTGGAGGACAACGTGATAGGGAGGTTGGGTAATGTTGTGACACTCGGGATTTGCAGGGAAAAGGCTGAAGGCGGAGGGGAGCACGCCACTTGGACACGTACCGGTCCCCACTCCCCACGCCACTTATTCATCATTTACGTATATTTTGAGTGTGATTTCGTTTGGGATCGTCGAAACACGGACCCTCACTCACTTATATTAGTTACATTAGACTTTACGAATCTTGTGTTATTCAATTTCCACAAAGCTATTATCTTTTACCACTCATAGTAATAGGGTTTTCCTCCTGAAATGTAATAACATTTCTCGGGTGTTTCTGCTGACTGAAAGAAGTGTGTAATTTCTCTCGACCGTTGTACGGATTAATTTATTCTGCCTAAATGTTGGCTATAAACCTCGCTAGGAAAAATTGTATCATACTTTGATTTTCTTAATACATTTGCACGATTTTCTAGTGTAAAATATGAATAAAATTAAAATAAAATGTAAGCAATCAAATCCAAAACATAATGACTCGACATTCTCCTGCGTATTCGAAGAGCAAATAAATAAAGGCGGACCGAAATAGAATTTTAATTACAAATGTCATCTCTTTTTAATAATAGAATAACTCATTAACTTTTGTGTAAAGGGTCTTCTTCCCTTACTCATCAGTTTTGTTAAATTAATGCCGGGTTCGTTTTCAAAAGCGCTGTCGAGCTTAGATACGTGGGTTAAACTGTTTGACTTGTCGACTATATTGTCCAGTTGGTACTTAAACCCCCAATCTACCTTTACACCTGTTATCAAATAAGCTTTTGCAAGGGGACTGTTGGCTGGCAAAATTGATTTTTAAACATTGGTTCATTTACTTATTTTATGTTATTATAATACGCAATGTTTAGTTCATTTCTTCAGTCTAAATAATAAGCACCTTTATCGTTGTCTTTGACCAAGATGAGTCTCATTCTCAAAGACCATAAATATCATTACTCCAGTTTATTCAAACTCGCAAGTGCGCATTTTCTCTGAACGCCACTTCTGTTTTTTCAATATCAGTGTAATCTGGCTCTAGCCGACGTTTTATAGAGATAAAACCCCTCCCCATTATCCCCCAGACTCGTCAGAACGCAACATAATTACAGCACAGCAGTCATTTTCCTTCGTTACCGATAGAATCCTGAAAAAAATCTCGACGTCCATTGTTATCCTGTCGTATGCTTTTTGCATCGTTATTACCCCGCATAAATATTCAAGAAGAACCAGGTACGGTCTTTGAGATCGAGCCGTGCGGCGATATTGACATTATAATAGAATCCGCTTAAACGCCCGCGCTTTGATTGTTAAAATATGCATTAGATAAATAAATCTCCCATCCCTTTCGAGTTGTGTAAGTCAATTTATGTAAGACGACGCGATTTCCATGTCACGCCGCGGGATAGCCACTGGCGCAGTGCGGACAACGGCGGACAGCCCCACACTAGGATTCCCTGTGTCGTGGGTGCCATGTACACACACAAAGACGATACACAAACACCCAGACCCA
>DWOQ01000805.1:0-10334 GCA_018251115.1 Codatractus alcaeus
GTCGTCAGTAGAAGGGGAAGTAGAGGCGGGGTAGTCGGGCGGGGTGCGTCGCGCGGGGCTAGGGGGCGGGCGCGGGCTCACCTGGGCGGCGCCACTCGCGGCACAGCACGGCGCACGTGCCGGCCGCCAGCACGGCCAGCGTGCCCATCACCACGCACACGGCCGCCAGCCACGTGCGCGTGTCGAACGTCTCCGCACCCTCCAGGAAGTGCTTGTATAACTCTGCGGATACGTACGAAACGTGGATCAGTTGTTGTTTCTCACTATAACATTTTTGGTATGCAATACAAGTAGCAAACCTGATGGAATGCGATCACTGTCGCCCATGGAGAGCGATAGGTGCGTTGCAGTTCTTGAGGACTAACAATGAACGAAAAGTTGTGAATAAGGACTTTCGCGGCCTGGTCGCACAGTGCGGGCGTCACAAGAGGCTACATTAATCACTTGCAGTTACTTAGATGGTGCATCAATAGGCTCGTGCAGGAGGATAATCAGTGCAGTTTGACAGACGAATAAACTATACCGATGAGCATTCCGCTTCGCGCTGTTAATAACGTTGAGCGTGAGCAAATCGTTTATATCATAAGCGATTTCTTGCAAATCTCTGAATTTACAGAGTGTTTTCAGGCAAAGCATGTTTTAGTTGTCACCTTGTACTTCAACTTTATAATTGTACGAAATGGCTTTTGATCTGATGTGGCAGCTAATCGTGTTTATGTACTACTGTTTAGTACAGTAATTATGTCAGCAGCCGCTCTTCTAGAGTCTCAATTTGGCAATTATATTTGTATATGCAAGAGATTTACAAAATTCCATAGCGCGTTCCATGATAATGTATCCATCTTTTGCCGAGTTGTCGAACCTATTACGCACCTGCCTCCTGGTCGGTGAAGAGCGTGGTGGCGAGCACCTCGACAGGGGGACCGGGCCCCAGCACGTTGGTCGCCCACACGCGGAACCAATACGACGCATTTGGCTCCAAATGGTACACGTCGATCTGCCGCTGGAAATGTATAGGGAAGGTGCCTTTAGTGAAACGTGGTCACAGAACAATTCAACCGATTATTACGATAGTTCATAAGAATAAATAAAAATAGGTAAAATAAAGTGATTATGAGTGGATTTTTAAATAAGGACTGTACATCAAAAGTATTACTTATTTTTGGATTGACTTCTGTATCGATTATCACTTCCGGCTTTGCATCCAAAAGTTCTACGCAACAATATCGTGTGTTACATTTGATAACAAATTCGTATTCATAACATATATTGATGACAACCCCTTTAATATTTGTATCTTCCATGCACAGTCACGACATCTACTGGTCTGATACGAAGTGTTCCGGATCGGAGCCTCGCGCAGGCTATCAAACGGTGTCTCTAGATGTCTGATGTTTTTATGTGTCCATGGAACCAAGGACAAAACCAAGTTAAGGTCCAAGGAAGCCTAGTAAAGTGTAAGTAGCTCAAAGCATGAGCGTTATGCAAAGCTAATTAAAAATAAACTCGGACTTAAAGAATTTACCTTTACTCAAACCACTCCGAAGAAAAATCCTGGATCTGCCTGTCAAGGACTGTTGCATATTAGAAGATGATCCATTTTTTATAAATCTTACCGAGTTAGGGCTAATGTGGTTTGGACTGATCGGGCGCCAGTCCTCCAACGTGCCGTTCACTGGCGCCGCGGAGCGGTACTGCGCGGTAAAGTCTATGATGGGGTGTCCGCCGTCACCGCCAACGTTCCACAGGATCAGCGCTAGGATTGTGGACGCGTGCACCGTCACATTCACTAGCGGAGGCGGTTCAGCTGTCGACAAATAATTCTCATAAGATATCATGAAATGGAGGACATAATCATAGATTTTGCTAAGCAAATATAAGTTACGCCGTCACCAAGTTGTTAGTACTAAATAAAACGTATCGTGAGTACCAAGTTATGTAATAAAATGTATAAATTCCCCGATAATATTCGTTTAAAATTGTAAACATAAGGTCTACTACATTAATTCATGAAAATCATCACGTTTTGAATGGTGTCAGACAGATATCCTGATACAGGAAGTTTGGGGAATGAGGCGTGCCAGCAGTTGCCACGTAACAAGTATAGCATGCTAATTTGCTACTTCCATATTATGATAGACAAATATACATTTTATAAACTACTTATAACAATTTACATTCTCCATTAAATATGAATGTTTCCACTACATCATTGCACTAATGTTTACATCTTATATACATTTATATAAAACCCGACCATTATTTCCATATAACTCAAGTCAGCGTCTATTGTTCAATATAACATGTAAACTTTCTAAGAAAAGTTACACATGTACAGTACGTGTATGTCATGCATGCATTAGCGTATGTCACTTGACAAGGACCTACGTATGTACCTACTTCAGCACAATAATATTTTATAAACATAGATAATAATTTCATGCTAAATGACGTTTGAAAGTTGTCGCTGTGACATAATTGAATCCGCATCCTTATCACATTCCTGACAAGAAGTATTCTCTAAATCTTATGTGTGTATGGAGAACTAACAGCAAGAGGGTCTAAGTCGATAATATTTTTGCCCTCACCTTGTAGACTATCAAAATATCTACGTCTTTTGTACATGTATCAGTGCTTGAGTATTAATAATTTCTAATACATAATAAACACTGAGCATTGTGACATTTATGAGAAAATTGAATATTTGAATAACGCCACAAGATATATTAAGGGATGATTATTTTTGAATCGACGCCACATTTTCGTGTATGCTAAACTTACGATTTTTTTTTTCAGAAAACCTACAACAAGACTGGTAAAACCTTCCTCAGTTTTGGCATTCCGAAACTTGGCGCTAATTATACAACTAAATATGTATAAAACTAAAATTACATTTCACAAATTCTTAAAATTGCAAAAATTCCTTTCTTTCTTTTCGCAAAAAGAGGGATACTGTAAGTTCAAGAAGCGTATCCGTGCCTGCATTGTTGCAATTGTGTCTTAGGGATCGTAGTTCCTTAACCGATTTTAATTTAGTTTTGTCTTTGTTTAAAAGGTGCCTTAATCGAGAATGTTCTAATATATCGTTTAAAAATCGTTAAAGATCAGTTCATCATCATTATGGAATGGTATTTCTTTTTAATTTAATCTAAACCCAGGTTTGTTTAAAAATAAGACATACGACCAACAAATTAAACGCAGTTTACTGCTTAGTAGAAGCTCAGTTAAAAAATAACCATTGTTTACTTCATATAAAAGTTGGCGTTTATTGTACTATGTATCCACGCACCGGTAAATCAGAATACGCGTTACGATAAAATCAGTTTTCTCACGACAAGACAATACAGCGATTGCTTAATACCTTGTTAGAGCCTCTTTGAATTGGTTTGTTTATATCAACCAAATCGGTGAATAGATATGATACATATTTATTTTAATTTCCTACACATTATTTAGGTATAAGACACAAAGTTAACCGTCTCTTCATATCTACATTTTGTTAAATATTTTGTCTTACCGCTCTTATAATTATAAATAACCACAGTATGCTTTATAAATTAATAGTAAGAAGTAATGTAAAATCTATATGATATGATATCATTCAGACATGTCTCTTCACTAAGTCTATATCCATATGGACCTATTCATTTCAGAATAATATTTATATAATAAATAATAATTAGTCAACATTAAATAACTATGACTTCAACTCTTGGCGGATGCAGCGAACAATATGTTTGTTAATTTCAGATGTCTCATCAGCTACTAAAACGTTTGATACACACATATGTACATGCTTGTGAATCTTTACACAAGATAGTTTGTCATGTGTGATATTGTCTAGTTAAGTCATTGTTTGAGTTAGTTAATAAATTTTACTACATTTAATATTGTACAAAAGCGTAACGAAGAGTACCGCACCATCATCACTAAGATCAAGCAAAAAACGTCGAACAATAACATGTTTGTAGCGACAACTTATTACGATATCACGATTAATGTGGGAACTCACACATCGCCGCTACGGTAAGATAAGTATCTGTTATTTTTTAAGCTTTGAGATTTATTTTTGATTGTTTCCAGTTATTTCTTGTTGCTATGAAAATTTCAAGAGTTTACCTAAGACGGTTCATAAAAACCAGCCTTATGGCAGACGGACAGGTGGCAGAGGGTTGGTTCCTAATCCTTACAATCTCCACTGATCCGCATTGGAGCAGCGTGTTGAAGTATGGCATTCCTCAATTATGAGAAGTCCATCGGCCAGCAATGGTACATAAAAGGCTTGCAGGCTGACAGATATTAAATGTTATTTCCAACAACGTTGAACATATATTAAATGTTATTTCCAACAACTATGACAACAACGTAAATCAGTTCACTGGAAACAACAACACGAACGAGAGATATTCAATCGAAACTAATTGCAATAGGCTCTGAGAATTCGAACGTGTTCAACTTCCTAAGTTTCACAGTCGCTAATACTATTTCCCGAGTGGCGGCTCCAGGAATTTTGGCAGGGTAACAATTGCCGAGCCCCATTTTCGTGTTCAGTTACGTCAACAGGACGTCCGGTAGCGGGCCTGTTGTTTTAACTAATGAATTCAAACGACCCCTACAATCTACAGCTATTATCACAACTCAAAGCATATACGAAGTTCATTAAAACACTATCTATAAAGTAATTTCATCTAAACGCAATTGCAATCGGTGTTCGAATTTAACGTGATCAACGCCAAGTTCCGGAAATCATGTTTATGTCTGCAAAGTTATTCCTAGCAACCCAAATGAATATAAAATACCATTAAGCTTAACGCAAAACAGATTGTTCAACGCCAAATCAATTGCAACTATTTGCAACAGGCTCGATGAATTTGAACGTGTTGCTCGGACCTGTTTCCCGAAATCATCATTAACGTTCGCAAAGTGTCGACGGTGTATGTTGGCAGCGTGAATTAATTGCAGTCCCATTCGCGTGTTTAGTTGCGTTAACAACACGTTCTAAGCTGGCACAGGTTGTTCAAATTAATTGTAGCAACCTCATAGAATTTGAACTTGTTCATGACCTTTCAACGATTACCGGGTGTCGGTGCGGTGAGAGTAAGTTTTGCCTGTTGGAAAAGCCCATGCTTACTTGCAAATATATAATATATAATAATATTGCAATATATTGGTTATTTGTTAACTATATATTCATATATATAATATATTAATATATAATATATATTAATATAAGATAATATATAATAATATTGCAACTACTTATCAAATTTAAGGTAGCAGCGATATCGTAGTGGTTAAGAATACGGCCTCTCCAATGGAGGGTCCGGTGTTCAATTCCCAGGCACGCACCTCAAATTTTTCGAAATTGCATATTAGAAATTAATTATCACTAAACTTGCTTGACTGTGACGGAAAACATCGTTAGGTAACCTACACGCTAAGTTCTAAAAAAGTTCTAAAAAGAGTTAAAAAAATGGCCTACAACCTTCTCATTCTGAGAGATATAGTGCCCAGCAGTGGGACAGAAATGGTTGATGATGATAACAAATTTTAAAAATTCTTGGTTCAACATTTTCTTGTCGAAAATCAGTATATATTTTAACTAATTCAATTGAATTCAAATCATTTATATATAAAACCAATTAAGCCAGTTAAGCCAATTTTTTGTGTCCCAACATTTGGTACATAAAAAATTGCATTAATAATTGCAGATGAGAGCAATAATAATGTTGACTCAACGGGACAACAGGACGTGGTTGTAATAACGTTTTAAACAATAACTTCAATGACTCGAAATCTAACTCGCCGTGTTTCACGAAATCACAATCGTTTTTGTAGATTGTTAATTTCGTAGGCGAATCAGAATGTTTATATGGATCAAGTCTGCTTACCTTCAACACTTACTACGCTTTTGTTGTATGCATGAAGCTGCAGTAACTTAGATGGGTCAAGTCTATCTTTCTCCCATACTTACTGCGCTTATATTGTATGCAGCTGCAGTAAACAGCACAGTGTCCCTGGAATCCCCAGAATTCTTACAACTACGCTTACTACGTTTTTTTTTGTATGTATGCTGCAGTAACCATAACCACAGTTTACAATGTCTATTGCTCCACAGGATTCTTAGATGCGTCTAATGATCACTTACTACGTTTGTGTTCTATGTATGTAGCTGCACACACAGGGCACCGTGTCTGTACGTGTCCCCGTTATAAAAAGGCTTAGGTAAATCCCGTAATGGACGTTCAAACACAGGCCCAGGTTGTTTTAGCTAATGAATTCCTATCGATCCTAAAACCAGACAGAGACACATCGCACTGATGGCATCCGCCTGTGTACATGTTTGTTATGTAAATGCGATGTTTTTGTCCGCTGGTTCGGTTTGCTCATAAAAATTCGCAGACTTTATTTAAATTGTATAGGTGACGGAACTCATCATGATTAAATTTTGACGGGAGAACCACACCCATTCTTACTTTTAACACTGGCGTGAAATCAAGTACTGATTTGAAAGATGTGGTGGGGCACAGGTTTAATTGGAGGCTCCCTAACGAAGACCTCATGGGTAACAAATATCTGTGATGTATCTCAATTAGAATTCCTGCCTTGTTTAGGACGGTCACAAACGTCCATGAAGCAGCCTTGCTAGATTTCCCGATTATGGCGGAATGTTCTGAATAATAGCCCCAAAAGTTATTGGGGATTAATTTATTATAAAAAAAACAACATTAATTTTAGCTTAGCCTTTTTGTTCATGAAATAATTATATTCAAATGTTTTTTTTTTTCGTTTTGGCTTACGCCCGAACGATCCCGTTTTTACAACGGACTACAAAACATTTATTACCTCATAACTATATCATTGATTAACCAATTAAAAAAAAAGTAAAGAGGAAATATCCAAAGGGAGCGTTTCATTACCTTGATATAGAACCTTGGGGTCCGAAGATACAGTAGAGAACTCCTCAAAATCGAGGAGGAAATGAATAGAGAATGGGATATTGGTAGAAATTTGATAAAATCCACATAAGGTAGGTGTTGCGGTTAATTTGTGACGTTTCAACATGTTCAGCGTATTAATAGTTACTGATAATGGTTAAATATCGATTTTTTTAATCAACAGAAAAAAATGACAATGCTGAGCAGCACCGACACACGATAAACAATAACATAAACATAAACTATATCATCATTGTATAGTAAAATAAACAATACCTTCCGAATAACATTACTCACTCATTCATTCCTCTCCTTTCATTTCTTATACAAACATTAAATTTCGATATTCACTTATTGACAAAGACTCCATCGGCTGTTCAAACAAAAAGCTGTATGCATTGTACACGTGACTGCTGGCTGGTAATTATGAGCAATTGTCACATCGCCAATCAATTCTTGCACCGCCGACGAACAGATCAATATGCTCTTGATTCACACGTGTGAAGTCTGGTCCGTGACCGGTTGGAACGCGCGACATCCCGATATGTAATGCCACAGTTAATTGCTGTATTTGTGTTAAGTAATTCATATTAACATTGCTACATTGTAACATTTTAATTGGGCAGTATTTACTAACTTTTAATTAAAACATTACAGTGTCGTAATGTTAGTGTAGATTACTAGGGTAGTATGTTTCTACTGTAAGGTTTTCGAACTAAAGAGTGTCAATGAGACTATTACTATGACTATTATTTTCTATTCCGTCTTTCACAGAGCTATATGTTATGGACCGTATTAGGTACACACTAGAATTTTCAGTGTGTGCTACTATGGCTGCTATAACAAACACACACAAAGAACATATATATATATATATATAAATTCACACGCTCTGTGTTGCCGCTACATACTTGTTTTTGTTAGACGTTTTTTCTCGGTCACAATGACAGAGGTACGAAACCTGTCGAGTCCAACTCGTACTTGACCGATTTTTAAAAACCCCCACGTTAGGTTATAGGTAATATGTAAACATATAATAAAAGGCGGTATGTCTATTCAGTTTCTTCGTTTACGTTTTATTACAAACTGCACGCAGAGACAGCGCAGACTGGAGGAAAGATAATAGCAGTGATTATGCGGCCTTCGTACGACTGCACGTATCTGTCGCGTTGCAGGTAAAATATGATTCTAACTGTTGGCAAAAAACAATTACTGAATGACACTAGAAATTACTCTTCCTAGAACCTACTACTTTTAGATTCCTTGAGTCCTGGGTGCTACGTGCACATAGGTAGGTAGAGTACCCGATAAATTAATGCCCATTACTACTTTATAACTTCTATTATCATTATACATACATGTTTTCAAAAAACAGATCGTATGTTTACAAAGGTTACCTTTAAGGGTTATCTAGCTAATTGCTTTGGACAGTCCGTTGTTTTCACATAAAATGGTGGAACCCGGTCTTGTTTGCTTAGTTTCACCCTAAGCAAACAAGACCTTGAGCTTGAGGTTGTTAGAAGGTTGAGGTTGCGCTTGGTGTTTTAATTTATAATACTAACGTAGATTGTAAGGGCTACTGTTACTAACAAAACGTACTAACACATTTATGGACATTATTATTATTATTATTATTATTATTCTATGGATTTATCCGAAATAAATGATTATTATTATTATTATTATTATTATTATTTAAGTAATGTATGATATAGTGCATTTTATATATGACAACTAAATCCGACTACTGACAAATCACGTTCGAACAAGTATGAAGAAAATAGTCCATAGAGAGAATAGAATATAATAGAATAGAATCAAGAAAATAGTCTCATTTAAAATTGTTACTACTTAAAAACTAAAAATATTTATTGTTGTCGTTGTTGTATTTAATTGTTAGTATTAGTAATTGTTGTAGTTGTATAAATTGCTATATATACAATATTTGTTTTCTATACAATAAACAGCTTACACGTACTATATTTTAATTTATTCCGTGGTCGTGGTCAAACTATTTCCCACAATCACAATCAAGATTATTAATTTCTGATACGCATATACGCAACTTCCGAAATCAGATAAACGATAGGACTAAAGATTGGAAATGTAAATAGATTTTTCACTGCATAACTAACTTCTCATATTCACATAACTTCAGGAATCAAAGATACGACCAGCCTAAATAAAAATACAATGAAAATGTAAATAGATTTACACTGTAACGAGACGGTACAGGCAATAGAGTCATCATAAAGTCGACCGTGGCTCGACGTAATGATGTAATTAAATGGGACATTGATGTATGCAACGTGATGCACCTACTTGCAACCTATATAATTGTTTGAATGTTTGTTTGCATGTGACTCCCCCAATCCGCATTATAATAT
This sequence comes from Codatractus alcaeus, assembly GCA_018251115.1. NCBI lineage: Eukaryota > Metazoa > Arthropoda > Insecta > Lepidoptera > Hesperiidae > Codatractus > Codatractus alcaeus. The sequence goes on from DWOQ01000805.1 coordinate 9,326, forward strand.
CGTGATGGAGTATTCTCCAAGCACACCCAAGGTGGAGTAAGATCCAGATAGTCAAGTGGTAATGATTACTCGTGGATATATGTGACCAGCTTCAAATTTGATAGGAGCCTCACCTGAGGTCAATGAAACATGTGTTGGTTCAAATTTGATAGGAGCCTCACCTGAGGTTAATGAAACATGTGTTGCTACCACTGAGGAATAAATCTGAACGCCTGTATTATCATTGCGTAACGATATCACATACATATAGACATCACATATAACGATAAAAAACACACCGGCTGTACACCACGGTAATACTTGGAAACAAAAAATCTGTATTGACATAAGGATAATTTAAGAGTTAGAATATTGTATTACTCAAATCAATTTTTTTGTCTATTTTTAGATTTATTATTGTATGCCCATTGTAAATAATATCTATATCATAAATTTTATAGTGTAATATAAATTTTAAAATCTGTATTTCATACTAAAGTTATTTAATTACGTATGATTACTCGGACGTCTCCTAACACGTAGTTGTGTTATTTTTGCAGCTTTTAGCAATTTTACTATTTTTTTATTATTTGTTGTTGTATCGGCTATAGCATTTCACAATCTGTGAAATTTTCAAGTGTCTAACTATTATAGTTAATCTATATATACGTGTAGCAAAAGCTTTGGATCCCTTTTACAAAAAATTGCGCCGTCGGAGGGCTATGAAATTTGTTACACTTATACTTTATACATAGAAGAATTGCAGAACGCTAATATTTTTTCAATAATGCTAATAAAACATTACACACACTACCATGTATTTGATACACATAAAACTGAATCAAAAGAACGTTCATTACGTTCGTACTGTTCGTACTTAGTGACAAGTTGTCGAACAGTTGCATAGACTAGAGATTGTCAGCAAAGAATATTAATATGTCAGATTAACAAAATCTTTGACAAAATAACTTCAATAACGTGCATACATACAAAATTATTAATAAAGGTCGACTTTCGACCGCCATTAGTA
>DWOQ01000806.1:0-10333 GCA_018251115.1 Codatractus alcaeus
TTATTATGTTCTTATACATGTATACATATACTATACGTACATTTACAATATATGTAAAATAATTCTAAAATTTAAAGAAAAGTACACGCCCACAACACACAACACACACACACACAATTAAATATTTAGAATACAATCACATTGTTAGTTTGCATTCAAACACTTGCACTATTTGCTCTTTTACCTAAATATTTAAAATATACCCACTTACAAAGGCTATAATAATGAAAACAATAGTTGAACAATATTTATATATCTTATCGTCAAACTAATGAAAATCAAGAAACAAATATTTGTATCAGAGTATAATTTGAAATATCTGCAATACTATCAGCTTTTAATGGGTTATAGTTTAACCAAAATTTACGGGATTTACACAGTAACATTGATTACTTTTGACGCCAAAACTATTTCGTGCCTGAAAAGCAATCGAAAACCATACTTGTAGTGAATAAGAATCCATTTGAAACACTGTCGTACATTTTATTTATACATAGATGTGTACAGAAAGATTGTACACAACATTCAATTTCCATTACGAAGTCAAAGACGGAACCAGTCGCACGAAACATTCGTGTTTGCGAACAGAAATCTTTGTGCTTTGAAGCCGTAAAGAATTTCGAGTCGTGTATCGAAGTAGGTTAGAACGTTCATAAACACTAGCGCCGCGTATGCTTGCTTCTAAGTCATGTTATTGCCGAAGTGGTCGTTCTCATTTATTGCCCTTGTTTCATCATTAACGAGTTAGCGGAAAACGAATGTCTTCTCAAATAATTACCACGATAAAAACGTTTAAACGTTGAGTTCAATTGTAACACTTACAATTTCTAGTAAATAGAGCAAATTTTTGTTTACTAAAAAGGCAGAACTGTTCTTCATAAGTTTTTCATGGGCCCATCCTTAAAAATAATCTTTCTATCTAAACAAAGTAGAATCATCGACATTGAGCCGAGGTCCGCACCTCATAAGAGGTGCCTTTGGGTCAGCCGTAATCAAAATCTTATAAGAGGCAGATGGTGAGGACTCCGGCACTTCGCTGGGTCCGTAACCTTCCCAACTAGCGAAGGCGGACGGTCAGGGAACCCGGAAACGGGGACCAAAATCATCTCTCCCTTCCCCATCATAGTCTTTTGTCCCCCCAGGCTTGAGCCTCATTAGGAGCACGCCTCAAAAAATCCAGTAAAGCTATCAAGGCCACTATGGCCAACAGCAACTCCACAATTCGAAAAAAAAACATCGAAATCAATTCACAAAAGGCGTAACTATCGTTAAGAAAAAATACATACTGACGAACATATAACCTCCTCCTTTTTAAGTTTAATAATAAACATAAAGCGTATTGTCTGTTGTATCTGTATTTTTTGGTAGAAAATCCCCTGCTCGTCATAAGCTACCCATAGAAAGGAGGGATTGTCATTGTAACTACAATTGAATATGCTTGTTGAAGACGGTTATCATAATTTAATAACTCACGTGTATCGCTATTTGTATGTATTTCTATCGTTACATTTCAAGAGTCAGATGAAAGAATACAACACAATATCTACACGGCATACACTACACAAGAAAAATGATCTTTTGAGATTGTGTTAATCAATCTATTATAGGTGCTCTCCTTAAATTTAATTTAAGTGACGGTGACAGTTAACCTGGAAGACAGATTCGCAATTAGACGCTGCAACCTATCTTTTGAAATTTAACCTTTATTGGTTAGCAAATTATCAGGAAAATATTGAAAGAGATATGTCTATTCTTGACTAGGTCTCTCCTCGTAGAGAATAAGTAACACTTTCATCTACGGCATTATTACCAAGCTCAACTGTACTCGTTACACGTCAACTATAGACCAAGTGTCTTATTGCTCGCAGTAGTGGTCGATTCTCATTTATTATTCACGTCGGAATTTATTTGCCGGCGAGGCACCACCGCGTGTCTCCGTTCGGTACAGTTGAGCCACTTTGTTTCCATGTGTAGTTATGTCATTCGTTTTATATTGCCTCCATTTTATTCAATGTGCAAATCAGTGACAACGACAAAAGAAAAGTTTCATATTTCTTTTCGACCGCATATTTTGTTCTTCCATTTTCGCTTGAGTACCTTAATTGATATACAATGTTACGAAGCGACAGATACGAGTTGATGACTGCTCGTGACTAAATCTTGTGCGCGTTTCTTTATTTCGGAGAGCCCGTTAAACCACCGTTGCCGTTGTTATATGAGCGGTTTATAATTATCTGTCACTTATTGCCACTGACCCATATCTTCCTCTTCTAATTTATAGTGGAAAAGCATAGTGAAAAAAAGAAAAAATGGTTTAAACTGACCTTTAGTCAAAGGGTGTGTAAAAAGCATATTATAAAGTAAATTATTATAAGGCCGACGGGAACGTGTGGTCTGAAACAGCACCATTATTTTTAAATTATTTATTTGTATTTTTTTATATTCTGTGTAAAAGGTACATGTTATGGAGTTTCTTTCACCGCCTCTTCTCCATAACGTAACATCTTGCGAAGTGGTGGTAAACTTTTGGCGTCAAAAAGAGTTCTGTAAACAATCTACTTTAAAAAAATATTTTGACTTTCACTTTGACTTTGAACTAAGCTCCAAGGCTTCCTCAGTCGTGGAGAAAACGTTGTAGCAGTAATGACACATGAAACGATTGCAACCAGCCACATTTATGATCATAGCGGCTGTAAACACAAACGAAAGTTCATTACTATTCCAAATAACGACTTAACGACAAATAAGACATTCTCGCTAATAGCGAAGTGCTCTTATCATCTTACCGGCTTGTATGCATTCGGTGCAGCCTATTTCACGCAAATTCGACAGCTAGACACTAGATGATAGGGTGTATATTACAATCTTGCGAAAATAGGAACACATCTTCCTTACTTAGAGGCACAGCCTTCATTAAGCAACTGTAAAGCGAAATTGACGCTCACAGTGTCAGGGGTACCTCGTAGCACGTATCTAGTATATCTAGTACACTGTGGTATATGACACAGTCATTATAATTTCCGCTTTGTATTTAATAAGTCACTAATGATAGCCTTTTTGTAGTGTCGAGACGGGCATTAAAGTCGTGCCGAGGCATTGTTATTGGAAATTGAAAATGCCAGTTCCCCGTTCAATATTTCAATGCTTAAGTAGTTTGTTTGCGAGCAGCGAAGGCTTTGTTTCGTTTTCAAATGAAGCTGCGCCAAGTTTTGTAATGTTTCAAGACTTGCTTTCGATTGCTCTTCTCTTTCGAGTAGTGTTGCTTTTCTTTTCTTTGGGATCGTGTTTGTTTTTAGTTGGAGTGGTTGCTTCGTTTGAAAATGTTTAACACGGCTACTTATACCGGCGCTGCCAATGAACAAGCTATTAATATCTTGAAGGAAATGAAAAGATGTTTGGAATTTTCTAAGAAAAAACTCGTAACATTTTACGCATGAATTTTGCTTTAAAAATATTAACTAACAATGATTTATGACATCTTCATATTAAAAGTCTCTGGTAAAGTAAGATTTATAGTATTCATATTTAATGCAAGATATATGTATATTTTCGTAAGTCAGTTATACAAAATAGCGAGGACATTGACCTCTACAACGAGACGGTTCAAAGACCTCCAGACATGTCGGTCAGCGCAGACTACAATCCTTAGTTTGCTAAAAATGTAAATCTTTGCAAAAGCAATCAATCAGCCTGCACTCTCACCGCTTTGCGGGGACACCACACGAATATCTAATTTTGTTTGTTACCACCGTTCTCCCTTAACCCCCTTACATCCCCCTCGGAACCCCAAGGCTACGGCGCAGGCGTCGAACACCCTAAATCCTGGCGGACGTTTTGATGGATCACCCTTAATGACAAGCACTGAAGGGGACGTAGGGATGGCCGTTATCAGCATGCGCTATCGGTACACTGCAGTGTCGATGAAGATATTGGCTCGATATTATCGAACCGTTCGTAGGCTACCTCTAATTGATATGATATGTAATACATATATTTGTAGTAATACTATTTGGTTTGTGGTTGCATGCTGCAATTATTAAAATTGACCATAAAAACTGACTATTGACGAATATTTTCAATCGCAATTTACTAATAATTAAGTAGCTATTGTATTCACAACCAAAGCTGTAAAATTTAAACAATGTAACTCTCATTATCCTTTAACAATTTTAAACCTTTACTGTTACATTATTATTCGGGATATTGACATCTTATTACGTTTAAACGTCTATCTCATTAAGTAAACATCAATTTAAATTGTCCCAAAATGTAGATAAAAAATAAACAAAAATAAGTACATACTGGTGATTAAGCATATATCGTATAAGCCCAATTTCAAGAATTCGGCTTTCGGACCTACGATACAGAAACGGTGCGAATAATAAATAAGTATTCCTTAAATGGGTCAAGAATCAAGAAAGCAAGAAATTATAAAACAAAAATTAAAATCCCGACAAGGCCATATAATGTTGTATTCATTATACATAAAAAAATATCACCATATTTTGCAATAGTTTTTTCTGTATCGATATCTTCGTAGAGTAGCCACCTCCCTGCCGCAGCACACGCCCCGTACATGAGCAGCACTCGCTACAATTGTATTAGACATTAGCGATGCCGCTCCGCTTTCAACGTCCTTTTAAACCCCACGGAATAAGCGTTCCACCTCCTCAAACAACTTTTTATATTTTCGTAAGTATTACTTAACTCATAATAGATCGTTCAAAGTTATAAAAAAATATTTGAGTGTAATTTTTTCGGAAAAAAATGTATCTCCAAAGTATGCATCGGACGATTAAATTCCGACTATATAAATTTATTCTATCATATAAGATATGAGAAAAACTATTATTGAGGGCCTTTAGTAACGCAATCCAATGATTTTTTGTCTGTCTGACCGTTTGTGCGCTCTAACTTTAGAAACGACTTAACTGTTTCGTGCGTGTTTTTGCTAATGTATTGTGGTAAGCTTTCAGTCAGTTTCATTCATTTCATTCAGTTAATAAAAAAGAGTTATGTCCGTCTAAAGCACCATCTCGGACATTCATTCAATAATATAAAGTAACTGATATGTATTTAACATAGCTAAATGGGACGCGATTCAGATTTTATTCAGGTTAGGAAATCAGAGATGCGTGTCTGGTATTCATACGCCGAATTTTAACTATATAATCACTGCTACCATCAAAATCTTTTAATTATACCATCACTGCTTGAATTTATTATATTGCTGTTACTTGTCTGTTTCCTGCTTAATTTTCTGTTAGTACGGCTTAAAAGGAACTCCTGTGCTGAATTGTATGTTTCTAAACCCACGTTTACCTGTGCAATGCTTGTTACTGTTATAGCTTTATCAAGTAGATACGCGGCTCTAGCTCGTGTAGCGCCCATGTGCAATGAAACGCTGCAATAGGTTAAGCCGCTCCTGATGATGGTCCAAAACGATGCCCTTAGCTGTCTCAGGGAGCGCCACGGCCCCTGAGACGGCGGCGCCCGTGTGCATTGCATACCCTGCCAACCTATAATAGGTTAAGCCGTCCCTGAGCAGATAATAAAGTCTGCTCGAGATTATAGCAATCACACACACTATTACTAGGGGTCATTCACCCAAAAAGTGTCAACGGGACCTTATTACAACAATTACAAAGGCTATCCATCTGTCTGTCTCATAGCTGTATATTATGAACCGTAGATATACGTTTATTTTAAAAGAGCATAGCGTACTATAGCGACTACAACAACAGCTAATAAATAGTTTTAAAATTCATAAAAAATAACTACTTATATGAATCCACGCCATCTGTGTTGCCGTAGCGACAATGTACGAGTACCCACGCGAGGGTGGTACGGAATCCTACAAATATACATCCGCCTCGCGCTTAATCGATTTTAAATTAAGCTTACCAATAATAACATAAGGAGGTATAATGTAATTTAAGACAAACAACAAACATTTATGTTACATTTGTCATATCTTCAAATCACTCTATCTCTGGCCAATACCTACTCCCTGCTTCTATCCTTGCTTCTATCAATCTTCTATTACACGGAACTATTCAATAAAATCTTACCATATTTTAAAAATACACACTCGTCAGGCCATAAATCCTGTAAGTAAATATGATCGAATCATATGAGTACAATAGAATTAAATATTAACCAAACATCACGGGGCAAATGAACCTACACATTTGTACATTACATCAACATGATTAATGTTCCGAGTCACGAAACTGCGGCTTCAGTTGGAACAATTACTGAAGCAATTGCTTCGTATCGACTGAATGAAATCTATTTAATGTATTTTTTGTTGCTTCATGCTAGAACGATGCGGGATTTAATGGATTTACGGCCGTAGAATCGTGTGCATAAGGGCTACAATAAGTGTCATTGTAAAATGAAAGCACAGTTAGTCCCTGATTGATGTTTCGCATGAGGTTGCGGTGTCTTGGGACCTGACTTCCTATTCCCCTTCAGTATCATTCTGTATCTGTGTTTGACTTGCACGAATCTTGCGCTGAGATTAATCGTATTCGAGAAGAGAGAGTAAATTTTATTATCTGATGAGATTCCCAACCCGGCGTTATACGGGATATTTTAAGTTTTATACATTCGAGGAATGCTGTAAAATATTTTAATAGATAATTATAAAGCGGCTGACAGCATTATAAATTTATATGTCGTTAAGACTTTTCGAAATCGACATTTTTCAAAGTTACTCGTATTTCGAAACTCGTACAAATCAGCAAAACGACAAAAAATAACGTGTTATTACATATGTATCAAGTAAACATGTGAAAATTTATTTTCACATCGAAGACATTATTTCAAATCAAATTAAATTTGATTTATTGGGGAATACACCTTTTTACAAAGGTTTTTATATAAATACAATATTGGTCCGCCACAAAATAAATATAATTTTGAAGGTTAAATTCTGAAACTGTTGTTATTTATTTAATTCCTTTTATATCATGACTGTATTTCCGATTTAAGGAAAAATCTGAACTGGAGATTCTTTCGTCTCTTATCCATAACGAGATACCGAAGTGATGGTACGCAGCTGACGTCTCTAGAGATTTCTTAAAGAAATGTACTTTAAATAAATTATTTTGATTTGGTTTGTGGTCGTATTAGTATAAAGTTACAAATTATTAAAGGGCTAATTATGGGTGACTTATTGATTTGCTTAACGATGAAGAAAAACATCTTAACGAACTCTATGTGACTGAGAGTTCCCCATAATGTTATCAAACCAATCCTCACTAGTCCAGCATTCACATTGGAATTGGACTATACCTAAAATGCCGCTTTTCAGAGAGTTTCAAGCCTAGCAATGGAATACTATGATTATTTCAATTCGCTATTTAAATCTTTTATTGGCTGTATTGTAAGTAAATATTCAATTATGCCATAGATATTGTATTATAATAATTCCTAAATTCAATAACCTTTACCTCAATAATGTATATCACTTTACACTGCAGATTCTCGTAAATCCAAAAACAATTCCCTTGACAAGCTACGGATGATCAATTCTTTAACACTCATCGTCACACACATTAAATAGTGTCGTATCACGTACACACTACACTGCAATTATTTTATATTTGTCGCATCGGAAACCTGTTCTGCATTGTGTTTTTTGTCTGCACCACTTTCCTAGATTGCTCTCACACGAGGTGTCTTGGGACTTAGAACCCGGGTTTTTGAAATTTATTCCCACTACATAGATATGGATAATGAGATCGAGGAACAATTAGAGATAAAATAGGAGGTGACATATTGTGAATGTTACACAGTTGTAAAATAGTGTCAGGCCCCTTTAAAGGTCATAGGTAGAGCTCGCCTAATCTATAATTTAACGCCGCGGCCTCCACGAAAAGTGTTTTTTTTTTTTTTTATAAAAGTGAAAACTTATTTCAAAAATGTACTTGAATACTGCGATTTTACTGTTAACAAAAGGGATAATAACGACTACCAATTTGTGTATCCACTTTGTTTGTGCGACTGTAACAATGGAGAGACGTTCAGTTTAGCTTAAACGATGTCTACTCTTTGTGGATCAACTATCTTCACACCTCTGGCATGCCATCCCATAATACATAATAGCAAGGAACCAAAAAACTATATTCAAGTTTAAAGGGTGTCTAATAACAACTGCACAGCAATTCTTATCATTCTTTATAACATAAAAGTTATCAACTAGCATGCAGTCGACTGGATAGTAATTGGATTGCATACCGTGGGATATCTGTATACAACCGCAGATAGGATAACCCAGGAGAAATAAGTAGGAACGCATTGTATTTCCATTACTACATCCACCGTTCAAAGTTAGTTCTCAGTAGTAGCTACGCTGTAAGCGACTTCAAGCAAGACTTATACTTAAAGTAATGTGTATGTGTAGTTTGAATACTGAACGTTTACTAAGTTCCAGTCCTAAGGATGCTCTACTTAGCATAAGCGGGTAAAACTGGATAGAGGGTCCGGTAGACCGAAATAGTAGGAACGTGTAATTACAGCCAGAGTGGTCTCCGACGTACGAACTAGACTGCACTAACTATATATCATTGTTACTATGCAAATTTGATTGTTTTACGGTCGAGTGAAATGTTATTCTAATTTTAAGTAACATGTACAATGTAAGTAATATTGACTTTCCAATTTGAGTTTCGATAACGATTTTCATGTACAAAAATGTATCGAGAATTAAAAGGTTTGCTGCTGGCCTCCCCTAGGTTTTTCCGCAGCCACCGCACTTGACTGTGCGTATTGAATTCTGCCGTCTTATACGTCATCTACTAGTGGTGGTGGCCGACATAAAACAGCTAAAATATGATGATTAAAATAGTATAATTCTCGGTCTACCAGACATACTGTTTTAGTTTAAATTAACTGCACAGGGCTTATATGTAGCCATAAAGCTACTTTAAGTCCAAATACGTTTAGTGTCAGCATGAAAATTGGACAATTTGTCATCGGGATACGCGCAAGCTCAACGCGGGTAGAAGGGCGAGAGGTGTAGACAAAAACTAGGTTATTTTTGTCCATTTTTGATAAAAATCTAACAGATATAAATAAGACAGTACGATACATTTACGAACACCAGTGAAAAACAAGTTTTGATATTATGTAACATATTTATCAGATAAAAGTTACGTTTTTCAGAGCACCATGCCGCTTGTGGGTAATTACGAGTTAGGCGGCCGCCACACAATACATTCACACATGAACACATTATATATGCTCCATTATACATTATATGCTCGTGTGTGGCTGACCGAATACAGGCCGGTTTTTGTTGCCGTCATTAATACGTAACCGCGGATTAATTACTACACATTACATCCATTATGTTCGGTCACAAAATTGACTGGGAAACAGGAATTGTCGTAAATAAAATAAAGAGGATTTCGTAATAATAAATAACGTGGTTAAAATGGTCAGTAAAGAACATATAAGGGTACTGTGTGAATTTAAAGAACGCTGGTTGCTTAAAACGAGAAATTTTGTTTCTTGTATGATAGTTGTTATAGGTGCACGTGATAAAATGTATATAAAGACGTCCCGATTGCAGTGCCTTCCACGTAGCACTACAGACTCCTTCACTTCACGAGACACCGTAATCTAATACCAATTATCTATATGAATTATAACGTCCATGACTATTTATATTTTTCAACTGTCGTTGTGTTGTGTTGTTTCATTTCTATTCTAAGTTCTTCCTAAATAAAAGTAAGTAATTATAAGTTATCAACAAAACACGGAAGCAAAACTCATGGACCTTTATTCAGTTAGATACATAGACAAGTCTCAAAGATGTAAAATATTTTCACTATAACATACGTAAACATATACTGTATCTTATAAATGTATTTTCGTTAATTTCAGATCTAAAACCATCAAAGTATCGCGTACGCAGTATTGGTAAGTACCATTTATTTCCTATTACTTGTCAGACAAAGTACGAAATCTACATTACATATTTTACTCTCCCCAATTTTTTTATTAATGTTTTTTTTCTTATATATAGAAATAGTTAACGGACCTGTCCATCTGAGCAGGCCTGGTAATCAGCCACTATTATTGATAACTATTGTCAAGTTTAATCGAACTCAGGTGGAAATGGAGACTTACTCGAGGACTCAGTCAGAATGCCTCGTTCAAATATATCTCCCTTACCACATAATTCAAACCAGAACAGAGCAGTGAGACATTGCAATTATTATATTGAAATAATAGCAACAACTTTACAGCAACAATTATTGCTTCACATCGCATAGATATTTTATATTGCACACAACATAGTGAATATGTCATATGGCCCTAT
>DWOQ01000807.1:0-10329 GCA_018251115.1 Codatractus alcaeus
GTTTTTGTTACGTTATCCGACTGTATTCATATATATTGTCGTTACAAACTTGACGTTACAAACGTTTTACTAATTGGCGTTTTTGCTCGATCTCAATGTTGTTCACCCACGATGAAAGTGAGTTCGACTTGCACTTGGTCATTTTTTTCACTGGCAACTTGTGTTTATGGCCATATACGTACAGACAACGTAGAGAATTGTATTGACTGCGGGTGTAGTTTAGAAAAGTTTAGAAAGAGAACAAAACAAAGAAAGACAAATAAGATCTTAAAGGTCATCAAATCGCTCTCGGTCAGCGTGGTAGACTAAGCCCTTCTCACTGTAGTTCTCAATTCTCAACAGTAGAATGTGGTTATGATGATTGAAAAACAGTCATTACATATTAGATTTCGAATTTTTGAAAACATTCGCGAGTACATGAGTTATACATATTATAATGGACTGTGACATTCACAATATAAAGAACTCCTGTTATCGAATGAACAGCTCGCGTCCGAGCATACAATATAAAAAGGTGCGTTACGACCTCCATAACCCATTAACGTTGGTGAGGAAAATACATTAAGTTTATGATTGCAAAAAGGTTGACATTATCGATTGGCCAACGGAGACTGATGGTGTGATGAACAATGGATTCAATAAACAGAGAATATAACAAAATAATCGACTCAAAATGAATAAACAAAATATTTTGTTTTTTAAACATCGTTTAGATCCCAATAAGGCAGTTCATAATTCATTAAATGTTAGGAAAATAATATTATTCCTGTTAATTTGCTTAAAAAATTCAATTTTAAATAGAAAATGTTTGCATTGCGTAGTGTAATGTACGATTACGTATGTATGTTTTACCTTTCGAACTAGAACACAGCTTCTTACATTGCAGTTAATGCTGAAAGTTTAGTGCTGTTGTCTCCAGTCGATCATAAGCGTGGTTAAACTCCGGTGGCACAACCGCCACACAGCAGTGTTATGTTCAGACAAAGCCACTTATACGAGGCAATCCAACTTAGCTCTCAGGGGTAGCAACACATCTATGGCCTCAAGTATGACTCCAATATGAACTATGTGCTCGTGCGCTGCTTCTAAAATATTATAAAAAGTTGAACTACGAAGATTTTCACTTTGAACTTTGAAGTTAAATAGGTGTGACTTCAAAATTTAACCATCCCACAGTTACTTACACGCAACATGTAATTCATGAAAAACAAGTGTGGCGTTTAGTTTAATTAGGGTATCGAAGGGTTAATAGTTACCCGTTTTTGTTCTCGCGTCATCCATCACTGTCCGCGACTGACTAATTTGCACTTTATATTGAGTTTGAACAGACACTGCCCACCATCGTTAATACCCACGACTAACTTTGTAATTGGGTTAGACAGTTAGTAGAACCGATGTTCTCTTTGAACTAGGTGAAAGGAACTGTTCTTCCTCGTAAACTTTAGCTAAGTAAGTAATTAACATAGTAATGTTAAGTTGATGGACAAATATTGCTCGTCCTATTCAAGGTTCTACCCCTTTGTAGTCCACTGTTGGGCACACTTTTCCTGATTGGTGTTACTATAACCAGTTCTGGGCCCTCTGAGTCCAAAGCTTTCCCGTTACCTTTTAGAGCTATCATTCATAATTATAATTAAATTCATATCATAAATTATTCACGAATATATGTAATATAAATTTGTAATACACTTTTTAAACAGCGTGTATCTAACGACCTATTTAAATTTCTATTCTGAACGATTTGTGATATAATTCTGAATCTTCTTGTAGAAGCGAATACAATTCCCCATTAAAATTTGAGTTCCTTACGTAATCTCTTTTAAGTACCTCCGATTTATTCCAACCTTTTAGTATTAAAATTATGACAATACTGTTTCTATCAAACATATCATTATGTTTTCTTATATACATTGTATTCTCATAGTTATATAGTGACAACGCGCCCTTGACGAAAAATGTTTCTCGAAGAGATTCGCTACATCGTAGACCATAAATTGCATTTATAGCTTTTTTATGTAAAACGAAAATGGAGTCAATGTCAGCTGCATTGCCCACAGCACTATAGCGCAGCAGCTGAACTTAGCAAGGCGGACTCCCCGTCGCTCGTCATCTAATTTTTCAGACAGCAAAAGCCAAGATTATTTTAAATTTCATAAAATGATTAGTGGGAAAATTGCAAAATTCGTAAATCTTATTTTTGTTAATCAGTAGATAATTTTTTCATCCGTTTAAGCAAATTTTATCAAAGGCGAGCGAACCTTAGGCCCATGAATATACTAAGCAGTTAATTAGAAATGGCGTTGGCTTAAACTAACGTCTCAAGGCTGGAGTTATCAAAAGGCGAACACATAAGTACATTTTCGTAGTAATTAGCATGTTGTAATGAAGTTATATAGCTTATCAGACCGCTGAACAAGATTCAAATATAGTTGTCGTTCGTAGTCAACGTAATCCAGTTGCCATGCAGAAGTGGGTCCAAATGGTAGAGACAGGATCTAACTAGAGATTACCGAGTAGAATCATATCTCACGTCTTGTAAAACATACAATTAAAAGTTATCTCTCTGTTACTCAATATTCCGCCATTTAATTCCACATAGCGATGTATACATATGCTGTTCTGCTTTTAATAGTAGGTAGGTATTATGTATAATAATAATACAATAAATTACCTTGAAACTGAACGTTAATTGTAATTTATATTATAAGCACAATTCTTAGAGTACCCAAAAGGTATTACTAAGGCTCCGTCTGTCCGTCTGTCACTTAGCTGTATATTTTGAACCTAAATACGTGTAGGTAGAAAGGGGAAATTATCACTGACCATGTATTACTGTGTATGCTGTGACAATACATAATAAAAATAATGAAGAGTAACATAGAAGTAAAAAGTTACCATTACAGCGATAAGCGAGTACATAAAGTGTAGTATAGTAATATATTTTTATGATATCTAGCGGTATGTTGGTTGTATTTGGTATTATACATATGTTACGCTCGCGTTTTTTGTTCTATTTTAATGACGGTGGTTTCTCTTCGGATTTGAGATCGACTCGGAATTGGTCGATTATTATTTATAATCAATTTAATACTGATAATTGTAGAAAAGTGCAATAACAACTTAAAATTAGTAATCATTTCACGTTTATTACAATAATAACGTCTTACTGTTAAAGTCCTACTAACGTCTTGTATTTTTATCATAGAATTCAAAGGTGTTCAAAAATTCATTGACTTTTTCTTTACATTACACGAACTTATTTTTAAAATAGAGACAAACTTCCTTTGCCTTTGTACCCGAACAACAACACTTTATCTTGTCTTATTAAATTTTTAGCCAGACTTGATTAATCCAATTTCGCGCTCAACTGACACTTTTCGTTTTAATAAACTTTTATATGACAAAAATATCCTATGTAACTTGATCTAATTAACTTTTGATTTATTTATTATACGTTTAAAGCTTTTTATGGGCCAAGTGCGGTCCGCCACCATATGGACGCTCGTTAGCTATTTCGATTATATGTAAAACGCATCAAAGTAAGTAGCAGATTTCTTAATGGCTTAGCTATTTTACAAAGTTTTTATATTATTGAAGTAGCAAACGTGCGTACACGCCACCTTATGTTAATGGCCGCTGCGGCCAATGTGTAACTTCATTTTTGAGTTACCACTATAATTATACGTTTTATTATGTAATGGGGTACTCACGATACGTTTTATTTATTGCCAATATTTCTTCGTTACAGTTTCGCCGTGACCACGGTCCACGCGACTGGGTCGAAATATTGGCAATAAATAAAACGTATCGTGATTACCCTGTGACATAATAAAATGCATAAATTCCGTGATAATATATTTTCTTAAATCATATAATTACATCACAGGTTATGTGATAGCACTGAGACTAACCACTTAATACTTAAAAAAGTATCTGATTCCTATACTGCTAAGTGAAAATCTATAGCTATCTTTTCTGAGCTTTTATGGAAGAATCAGTCTTGGAGAAATAGAGAGTATTTCTTAGTAATTAGCATTTTATAATAGAACATTGCGGCCTGTCAGGGTCTAGACAGGTAATTGCAGCGTGCGATAGACATTATATGTCTGTCGATAGTCGAACATGGGAGCAGTGTGGTAGTTGCTGTAGAGACATAAGAAGAGGGTTGTATCCAGCAGTGAAATATCAAAAGGTTTGTAGTCTTTTGCGCGTTCGCTGTGATGAAATGATAATCATCGTCAAACTATTGAAAACATCTAAAATACACTCTTGATGAAGCCAATTTTAAAAAAAGAAACTATAAAAAAATCGGTTCGGTCTAAGCGCGACGATGTCGAAGACATACACGTTTGACGTAGTTTTTGAATTGGAATGCGTACACATTTTTATAGCCTAATTGACCACTTTATATGTTTAGGTGGAGTTTTAGTTAGTAGTGGTGGTGGAGTTTAGTTAGTGGAATTTTCCGTAAGAGGAAACATTTTAAATAATAATTACAAAATACAAGAAGCCTATATAAAGTTAATGTTCAACTCAGTATTTGAAAATAATAAAGGCAGACAGAGAGACCTAAGGATTAAGCTTGTTAAAAATTTGTGAGACGCCCATGTTATAAAACCCAAGGTTTAAGATACAATTAACAACTGTTATTATGCGTATTAAAAATAATGTTTTTAATTGTTTTTTTTTTTTTACTTTAATTGGAATTCCATTTTACTGTCCAACACTGCTAATAACTGATCGTCATATATGTTGGATTTTCTACTTATCCACTTTTAGATCTGATTACTTCAAAAACATGTAAATTTTATTGTAAACAATAATGTATATTATTTGGATTTAACAAAGTTTTTACGGAAAAGTAAAAGAATTTTCTTTATAAGTACATGGTTATATAATGTAGCCAACTTCAGGACAACATTAACAGAAACGGAAGGAAATTTCTTATAAAAGCAGGGGGAAGTAAGTTTATTGTTTCCTTTAATAATATTTTACAAAATTGCCGAACATTAGCAAATACGTTTTCGCGGCAGGTCAAAGCGCCTTCGCTTCTGGTAACTTATTTCTTCTTTAAAAATGTTAAATTCGTTATATTTTGGTACACGCTTATATTAGCTTACACTATACATGTCTACATAAGTGACTGTGTATGAAGATACAGCCACCTAACAGACGGAAAGAAGGACAGACGGACAGGGAAGAGCTAGTAACAGAGACCCGTTAGCAACTTGTGGGCACGGAACCCTCAAAAAGCATCAGAGTAAAATTGTTTTCTGTTTCTATTCAATACATAATATGTCAATACACAGACAACCCTATAAGCTTCAGTAAACCTCGGGATTACAAAGCTCTTGTAAGTATTGCTGCCGAAATAAATAAACATTTATAACACATCTTTACCGACTGTAATGCGTAGAACTTTTCGTATACTTTTGTGCGAGGCATTCATTTCTTAATGAATGGAGATTCACACTTCTTTACTTGTTTATCGTCCATTTGGTCGGATTAATCATAATCAACCCTCTTATCTTCTTATTTACTATCACTTTCTTCGTCTAAGACGAGACCAACGAAGGGTGGAAATATTAAGAATTTTATAAATTTCAAAGTCAATAATCTACCACTGCTTCGCAAGGTATTTCGTTATGGATACATCTTTTCTAAAAATAGCAATTACAAATTAATATCTCAAAAGTAATGCAGTGTGGAATGGAATGGAGCTGTTCCATACCAGACATGCGTGTATGCCACAGATTACGCATAAGTAATTATTCTTACACGGGTCTCAACTCTGTCTTGCAAAGTACCTACTAAAATAACAGTAAGTTTGATGACGACTAGTCGACCTTCATCGAGTCTACAATGGTACAGGTGAGGACAACAGATTCTCACTCTTAGTTAAATGTAGTTGTTCTACAGGCAAAAGATGTATATGTTAGCAAAGACACAGTAAAAGTAGCTAAGTTCCACGGCAGATGTAACATTTCTCCACTTTAATCACATAAAGCAGGAATGGGAATAAGAACTTGTACACCATTTTATTTCGTATAGATAGATCGCGGCTGAATATGGCTTACAAATAATACAGGTAAAATTTTATCAAAATCCCGCATCTTAAACGAATTCTTCTAAAAGCTTTGTCCTTTTTAGGATCAGATTAAAGAAGAACGTCTTTCACCGATTGTTGCGCTCGATTTAACACAAATGATATCTTGATATTTTTGGTCACGTTCAAATGAGCCCCATGCCTTTGATGTTCCTGGAAAGATTCTTTGTACTCAGTGTAATTATTTTATTCTTTATTTTAATATTTCCATCGTCTTTTTTGCCATTTTCTATCGAGACGTTTCTTATCTCGCTGCTATAATTATAAAAAAGTACAATGAGGTTGACTGTTTTTATCACACAACGAATTAAATTCTTAAGGGTAGAATCCTTCGTGATTCAACTTTAGATCTACCACCAAACTTATTTATGCCCAGTAACTTTAGTGTTAAGCTCTTCTGTAATTTACACCCTTACTTAAAGCACTTACTTAAACCATTCCAACTTAATCCTCTGAAGTAGCAATTCGGCAATCATATTTAGGATTGTTTACGAATGTCCACGACCACAAGTGGTCACTTACCATTAAGAGGACTGAGTGCACATTTCCTACTTCGGATTCAAAAAATATCCAATTCCGTACGCTATACATATAATTCCTTTTATAATTATATAATGGAAATATTACTGATTTTTTTTTCGTTCTTAGGATCCCAGGTCGCCCGCCGCCGCCGATCGGACACGGTGTACCCGGCAATTGCCCGGAAATTGATACAGCGATAACCACTTTCCATCGACGTCCTTCATTTTGTGAAATATTACTCAGATTTTGTAATGTTATAATAATACCAATTACCATACACATTTAATACAAGAAAATTATACGTTCAAAAATTATTGCCTTCATTGCCTTAGCGTAACGAATGATGTTTGTAATACACAAATTGTGTTTAAATTAGGTAGATTTACTTGAAAAATAAATACGGGTTAAACGTCGTTTGCAAATGTCTTCAATTATCTTTATTTGTTACAAGGATTTTATAGGTTCGTTATAAAAATATATTTGTAAATAATATTAGCAAATCGACCCGTATGTTTCCAGCATAAGCTTCATCACTGGGGTCTTGACTCTTCATTCTGGAGGGACCAGCGTCTAGTAGAGAAATATCACTCTTTTGATAATAAGGTAATCATCATTTGGTAATCATAAGTATTTCATACTGCTTTACTTTGTATCCTCAATAAAAATACAATGTATATTCGTCTAACGATATATACGTAGACATGGTTATTCGATTCAATATCAAATAATTGCTATTTATTTCCAGAATGGAGATAAAATCGTCCGAAACCTTCAATTCTGAAATATTCCTAACAATATGTTTCATTTCACAGCCAACTGAAGCATAAACATCGTTGAATAGAAAGTCGCTATAAACAAATCAGTGTACCGATATAAAATAACAAAACAGGAGTGAAATGTTTGCACCAGCAAAATAAGGGTTCCTTTTGTTTATTTGCATCTAGGCACGAGCCGCGAATAACAAGTTCTGGAAATATTTCTTGCACGTCTCTCGCATGAGTTTCTTGCAGTTAAATGTGTTTTAAACGCTGAGGAAATTACACAGTGCAAGTATTTTTCTCCATGAGATTTAAGTGCGCGCTTTGAAGAAATATTTTTGGAATATTTCAGATTTTAGAGTTATTTCCAAGATAATCCAACAAAGCTAACATTTTTTTTGTAAAAAAAATATGAAAGTATTTTGTATGTTTGAAAACATTTTAAATGTTTGATTCAAAGAGTTCTGTGTCCGATACCTAGCCGAGCGGAAATTTCGCATGGAACAGAACAGGCCTGAAACAAAAACGCAATGAAAAACGATTAAAAATTCTTACTGCAACGCTATGAGCGCGGAAAACATTTCATTTCTAATTTTCTAGGAACATTATTATAGAAATAAATCGAAATAATTCTGCGGATCCAAATAACGCATCTAAATACCAGGATATTCTCATACAGTGCTTAACATTTAAGTTATAAAGTATTATACCTCACCATTTTTTACTTTGTTTCATTTCAGTTATGTTCACTTGTGTAAAATTATATGATAAATAATTCAGACTTACATATTGCACACCACTCTCTACGTATTAGCAGCTGGAATATTGCGCTTTACATTTTTAATATGCACGTCTGTACAGCTGCGAGGATCTATAAGATGTGAGAATACAAAATCTTCTTAGAAACATCTTCAATCTTGATTTTTTCAGCAAAGTTTAAGACTATAATTAAACGTTGTATCATTTACAACTTAGTATATCATTCATGAAAGTCACCAAAATCTGTCATATTTTTAACGAAAGTATGTTTTAACATGACTTTTTGACACTATAAGTATTTTATTTATAAGATGTGCTTTAAAATGTACGTACTCGAGTATTTGAAATGTTATGTCTGTACACATCGCTCTCATTAGAACAGTAATACAATTAGTACATACATAATATATGTATGTTTGATTTCAACAATATTGTCTAAAATACACTTAGGTATCATTGCTTACATTGAGTACCATTATCAACGGGAAGACAAAATAATACAAACGGGGCCCCCTTTATTGGTCCCATTTGTATTTTTTTGTCTTCCCTTATATCAATCACAGAAGTTATTTACAATAAAATTTATGCATTCATGGATTTTTAAATAGATTTCAAAATAGAGGATTACTTTTTGTTTGTTATACCATTTCTCCGACACTCATCTCGATTTGGATTTTTTTTAAATGAGATCTTTCAAATGGGTGCCATTTTTTTTTGGCATACTGAACTTGAACGTGGGTTTCTTAGATACGATGCAACAGGGAATTCCTCAAACGCAAAAATAAAATGTATAATACTTACTTGAAGTTTTAGTGGTATGGTGGCATTGGTAACATGAATTATAAAAATCCATAACTAGGTATATACCTAGAGAAGTGTTGCGCTTGCATTCGGATGTTTTTAAATGTATTAAACAGTAATTACTGATCATGTCTAAAAGTATCAAATGTTTTTTTTTATGACAACAGTATCAGAGATTGACATAATACTTTTTTATTCATCATGATTCAGCATTTGATTTAATTATTAACCCGAAAGAATCAGCTACGAAACTTCCTGACGTCTGAGCCTTCATTCGTCTCTAAATCATGTATTCGAATATTTATATTTGGAAGAAACCCAAAGAAATATAAGATCAGGACTATAAGCTCGTATGGAACAAAAAAACCTAAACAATGTTGGGTTTAATGCTTAGTTTAGGGCACATGGGACGCGTTTATCCCGCGCAGTGTACGCGCTAGACGATCAGTCACTCGAGGTTGTCCACTCGATTGTATTTTATTAATGTCCGCTACCTTATAACTCCGTCTTTTTCTAAACCGATTTGGGCAAATATTTTATCTTTGGAAGCGAATATATCCAAAAGGGTTCTATATTAACTTCATTGGCACGAGATCTTGGGATTCGAAGATACAACAGGAAATTTCTCAAATGCGAATAGGAAATGTAAAGTGCCTGAGATATTGGTAGGTTTATGACAAACCAAGATCGATTCCTAACTTTGGTCCAGGACATGCTCGACTAAACAGCTAGCAAAAAAGTACAACATTTACTTTTTTGGAGTCGATCAAATTTAACGTGTTTAGCGTAGTAATAATATACAATTTGACTTGAGAAAGCATGAACCTAAATAGATAATTGGACATCACTTATACACCATAGCGAGTATCAGCTTAGAAGAAATATTGCTTGAACATGGGCTAAAGAGCAAATAACAATGAAATTCTATAGAGTTTGTCATTTCATTGTAATCATAAGCATACGACCTATGTACTTTTGCCCGTTCAATAAGTTAATTATTTTTTCAATCAATCATCGGGTCTCCGTCTTATATCATTTACATTGTATAACTTTTTATTATTTCATAAAGATACATATAAATATATCAGAACATAAAATGCTGTTGCTATTAATAATAATATTATTATATTTTTTATCATTAATAGTAGTAATAATTACTTTTAATAATAATAAAATAATTTGCCGTAGTCATTGGACTGCCGCAAATCTAAATTCAATCCCTTGGTCACCTGTGGCAAAATCGAAAAAGTGGGAGACTGAGTGGTGGCAAAATATACATTTTCCTATACTCGGGGCAAATTCGATCTGGAATAAATGTAAACAAACCATAAAAAATCCTATGTAGGGTTGTCAACAACTTACACGAATTTGTACACAAATGCA